>PITA01006712.1:0-97703 GCA_004023965.1 Spilogale gracilis
TGCCCCTCCAGGCGGTTGCTTTAGGGGATGATGAAATGTTCTAAAACTGACTGTGGTGCTGCTTTGCAGAACTCTGTGAATATACTAAACATCATCAACTTTACACTTTTTTTTAAAAGAAGATTTTATTTATTTGACAGAAACACAGCTAGAAAGGGAACACAAGCATGGGGAGTGAGAGAGGGAGAAGCAGGCTTCCTGCTAAGCGGGAAACCTGATGTGGGGTTGGATCCCGGGTCTCCGGGATCATGACCTGAGCCCAAGGCATTCGCTTAACCAACTGAGCCACCCAGGTTCCCCATCAACTTTACACTTCAAATGGGTGAACTGTGTGGCATGTCAGTCATATCTCAGTAAAGCTATTACAACAAAAAGGAGTTGATTTGGGACCAGGCACCTGCTTCCCAGTCCCTACAGCCGCGGGCAGTGGATACGGGTTACAGCTGGGTGTTGCCTAGCCTGCATGACAGAGAGGAAGACCGTGGTCATGCTCCAGTCCTGACTTCAGTCACATCACTCTGGGGGCTCCCTGGTGGGGGAGGGCTGGAAGGAAACCTGAAAGAGAGAGGCTCATCAGGGGGCTGACTTCTCTCCTGCTGCACCTGCTCCGGCTACCTGGAGGCACAGAAATATTGGAGCTGCATGGGGTTTATGGATCACTGACAAGGGGACAGGTAGGCAATTGGGAATGGAGCTGGGCACGGTCACCAGGCAAGCAGGAGGGGCTGCCCAGGTCAGAAAGCTGAAGGTCTCATCTTCCTCCTTGGAGGCAAATGTGGAGAGGGGAAATCTGATTTTGCAGTGGATCTCTGGCCCGGGTGAGTATTCTTGCACAGGACAGGGTGTGATTACCCATAGCTGTCTTGGCCTTTCCCAGGAGGACACATGCTTTGGTTTGACACTTCCTGTCTCCCCCCCCCCCACTCCACACACACCTTGCAACCACCAGGGGAAGACAGACGGACCCTAGAAGTTGAAATCCGGACAATATCTGTGTTTTCCCTTCTGGCTGGACAGAGCTTCCTGGGACATCATGTCCCAGGCCCCTCTTGGGAATCACTCAAGAAAACAAAGGCATATGTGCTAGAAATTACCCATCACCACCCCCTTGATGTGTAGCTTTTCTTTTGACAGATGTTTTCTAAACCTGGCTGATTGTGGGACCCCTCTGAGGGCAGAGCCCAGTGCTGGGTCCTGTTCCCCAGAGAAGCTGTAGGATGAAGGGAATGCAGAGTCTTGCCCTCAGGAACCTCTGTCTGTGGGACAAACTTGGCACATTTGGGAAGCTTTGGCTGGGGGAGGCTAGACAGAAGGGGTGGCTTGGGGAGTCCAAGTTCCAGGGGGCAGCTCAGGCCTTCATGACTCTTGCCTAAAAGGATAAGTGGCCCTATCCTGGGGACCAGCCTGAGACCAAAGGTAATGTTGGTGAGCTGTCTCCCATTCTGGTGTTGGGTATAGGGTGCATCATAGAGGGTGCCAGCTGGGGATGACATCGGCCAGACCTCCTGGAGGGGCTGACTCTGAGAAGAAATGTAACATGGGTCTGGGGCAGTGAGTGATGATGTTGGCAAGGAGGGCACAGCTTCCAAACGTGCATATGGGCATGCATCTGTTGGGGAACAGTTGAGTTCGAGTCATTGCCGAGCAAGGAGACTTGATCCTGACCTCACTCACAAAGATGCCCCAGAGTGCAAGACTTGACAGGACACATGTGTCCCCATGAGAGCCCACTGAGGTCCAGGAGAACACAACAACTTGCTCCAAGTCACACAGCTAGGAAAGGATGGTGCTCAGGATGCCCCCATCCCCGGTCTTCCAGCAGCACCTTCCTGCAGGGGAGACAGAGGCGCACGGGGGGCATTGCAGAGTCTGGGCAGCACCGATGTGAAGCCCTGCTTGACCAAGAGGCCACTGGGGCAACAGCTGGCCTGTGAAACTGGGTTGCACAGCATCCCATTTCTCCTTCCTTTTCCCAGGGCTGAGTGCGCAACCAGCAGCACACATCCAGGCTGCCACCACCCGAGGTGCCCCACCTGAGTCCCCAAGAGTCCCATGGGCCCCTGGAGCCAGGAACTTCCCCAAGCCTCACAGCTTCGTGGCCATTCCACAGGAGAGCTGGGACTAGCGTTTGTCTCATGGCTTCTAGACCCTTCTGTCCATCTGGCGGATTTTTCCCAGCCGTTCTCTCTCCACCCCGCAGAGCCAGCCACCCTCACCTGGTGTCTGAACTAGAGCATTGGACAGATAGAGTCATTTGGGGTCAATTCGGAGGAGACTCTCTGGAGGAATCAAAGAGGAACAAAGAGGAGGAGGTTGCTGTGTCTGGTTGGAGGTCAGGGAAAGTCTTCAATAGGTGGAAGGGTGTGCCAAGTGGAGGGAACAGGTGCAGGGGTCGAGCAAGAGGAGGCTCAAAGGGGTCTGAGCAGTTGGAGTATATAGGGCCTCTTGGTGCCTGGGATGTGCAGGACTGCGGATGAGGGTAATGGGGAGCAACAAGACTCCAAGCTCTGGGGGCGCCTGCGTGGCTCAGTCAGTTAAGCATCTGCCTTTGGCTCAGGTCATGATCCCAGGGCCCCAGTATAGAGCCCGCATTGGGCTCCCTGCTCAGTGGGAAGTCTGCTTCTTCTTCTGCCACTCTGTCTGCTCATGCCCCCGCCCCGCAAATAAATAAATAAAATCTTTAAAAAAAAAGAAAAAGAAAATGACTCCAGGCTCTGATAGCAGCCCAGGAGATGTGTGGGCTCCTAAAGGCAGGGGTTTGAAAGAGCCCCTGGGAACTGCTGTGGATGGTAGATTGTGGTATGCAAAGAGCCTGGAACCTAGAGAAAGTGGAGCCTGGAGATTATGGTCACACTTCAGAGGAGAGAAGATGATGGTAGAAACCAGGACAAAGGAGCGCCTGGGTGACTCAGTCGATTGAGCATCTGCCTTTGGCTCACGTCATAAGCTCAGGGTCCTGGGATGGAGCCCTGCATCAGGCTCCTTGCTCAGTGGGGAGTCTGCTTCTCTCTCTCTCTCCCTCTGGCACTCCCCTTGCTTGTGCATGCCCTCTCTCTCAACAAATAAAATCTTTTTTTTAATAAAGATTTTATTTATTTGACAGAGAGAAACACAGCCAGAGAGGGAACACAAGCAGGGGGAGTGAGAGAGGGAGAAGCAGGCCTCCCGCCGAGCAGGGAGCCCGATGTGGGACTCGATCCCAGGTCTCCAGGATCATGACCTGAGTCGAAGGCAGTCGCTCAACCAACTGAGCCACCCAGGCACCTTTTTTTTTTTTTTTTTTTTTAAAGAAAGAAACAAGGACAAAGGGCATGGGGGAGTTCAGAAGGGAGTGTTCCCAGGAAGAAGGAGCAGGTGGGGCACTCCCCAAACTTTCATTTCAGCGTTCATGAAATGGCTCTGAACAAAACAGCAGCCCAGGTGACCTAGTGGGGACAAGCAGGATTTCATAGTGTTCTTGAATTTAGAGATACAGACGAGGTATGTCTCTGATAACTGATGTCCTGGGAGGGGATGTCCCCAGGGAGATGTGAGGACTGGGAAGAGAAGCAGCTCAGGATACAATTTTGCAAGTCCCTCATATTAAGAGAAGGGTTCCTGGAGGAGACTGAGGAGTACACAGGGAGGTGAGAGGGAAACCAGGAGAGCAGCATCAGGGGACAATGAAGCAGGGGTCATCAGTGCCTGCATAGGTAAAGACAAGGCTTGAGAGAGAGCCCTGCAACCAGCAAGGGCTGGCCAGTGGCCTTGAGTGTGAGAGAGAGTGAAGAAGCGGGTCACTGAAGGTAGATGACCCTTCCTTGGGCTCGGGTGGGGAGGAGCCAGGGCAATGGGCCACATCTGGTGGTGGCTGGGGTCATTTTCAGACTGAGAAAGGCAGTAAAGAAGAATCCAAGAAAGGGGAACTGCCAGAACTGAGCCCCTGAGCTGGCTGAAGGCTGGGTCCAGAGAACAAGATGATGTGGCCTTGAAGTTCTCCCTTACGACTGACTGGGTCAGGATGTCCCCTGATGCTGCTCTCCTGGTTTCCCTCTCACCTCCCTGTGTACTCCTCAATCTCCTCCAGGAACCCTTCTCTTAATATGAGGGACTTGCAAAATTGTATCCTGAGCTGCTTCTCTTCCCAGTCCTCACATCTCCCTGGGGACATCCCCTCCCAGGACATCAGTTATCAGAGACATACCTCGTCTGTATCTCTAAATTCAAGAGCACTATGAAATCCTGCTTGTCCCCACTAGGTCACCTGGGCTTCTGTTTTGTTCAGAGCCATTTCATGAACGCTGAAATGAAAGGGACTGACTGACTCACAGCCCCTGGAGCAGTGTGATTAGGGGTGGTTACTGTTATTCACTCATCAAACATTAGCTGAGTACCTACTAGGTGCAAGGCAGTGCCTAGAGCTGGAGATTGAATGGTGAATACACTTTATTACTGTGATTCCTGAGGAGGTCATCTGGGGAGAAAGATGTTGGACAGCTGCCTGTCTCCCTTTCTCTCCGGGAGGACTCAACTCTCTTGAGCAACCCTGTCAATGACACTCCCCTGTGGGGCCCAGGAGACGCCAAGACAATGTCACGGAGATGGAGAAACTATTTCTTTAGTTGCATACAAGGATGACTTGCCCACCATCCAGCAAGCCCCATGAAGAAATAACCGTAGAGACTGAGGCAAGCCTCAGCCCACATCCTTGCAGGCAGCCAGTGATGGGTGGGTCAGGAAGGCTCCTGGTTGGGTCTTTGCGTCAGGCCTAGGCTGGGCTTAAAGGAGGGACCTGCCAGTTGGGAGGAGGCTGACTTGGGGACCATGGAGACCCAATGGGACAGCCCCTCTCTGGGGCGGTGGTCACTGTTGCTACTGCTGCTGGGCCTGGTGATCACTCCTACCACCTCCCGGACCCTTAGCTACAGGGAGGCTGTGCTCCGTGTTGTGGATAACTTAAACCAGCAGTCCTCAGAGGAGAATCTCTACCGTCTCCTGCAGCTGCACTCAGAGCTTCAAAGAGTGAGTTGAGGAGGGGGGCAGTGGGGAGGGAGGCTCTGCTCCAACCAGCCAGCTTGGCCATACTGTTCCTCCCTTTGTGCATGCTTTGCTCATATCAGGAAGGCTTTTCTCCCTTTAAGTGTGGTCCCACCTCTTCCAGGAAACCTTCCCAGAGCTGTGTACCCCCCTCCCCTAGCCAGCATCAGTGCTTCTTAGAATCTGCTGTGTGAAGAGGTGCCACTCCCATTCAGCCTTCTGGAAGTTCCAGGGATAAGAGTGGGATTACTGGCTCTGGGATGTGACTTCCCTGCCCAGGGAAGGGCTCTGCTCAGCCTGGAGATTCCAGTGGCAATGCCTTTGCCTCCAGGAGGCCCTGCTTTCCCGTGGCCCCCTGACAAAAAGATGCTATTCATTCGAGCTTATGCCCTCTCAGCTTGATGAGGGCAGGAATGGGCTCTGTCCTCCTCACCTCTGTGCCCTAGCATGGAGCCAGTGCCAGGAACATAGCAGGGGCCGTCAAAAGGCTGCTCTCTTAGCTGGGAGGTTGGGGGGGCACAGGGGTTGGAGTGTTGGGCAGAGATACAGATTAGAGAAGGCATGCATGAGCCTGAGTCTGGTCTTCCCACTTGCTCCCCTGACCAGGATGAGAACCCAAACATCCCAAATCCTGTGAGCTTCACTATGAAGGAGACTGTGTGTCCCAAGACGACACAGCAGCCCCTGGAGCAGTGTGATTTCAAGGACAATGGGGTAAGCCTGGGGGTGAACAAGTGGGTTTCTGGGAATATGTCCAGCCACAGGGGTGAGCCTGGGAGGTTATGGCACAGGGGTTCCAATTTAACCTGGAGCCTCCTCTTCTCAGGTGGTGAAACAGTGTGATGGGACAGTCATCCTGGACGAGGACAACAGCCACTTCAACATCATCTGTAATGAGGTGAGTGGCCCCTTCTGGGTTGCAAGGGTTGATGGGGTGGTGGTGCAGAGAACATCCTATGGGCCAATTAACCACTGTCACATCCTTCCCACCCTGGGCTTCTCCCTCAAACTGAGCCTCAGGTCTCCAGGACTGTCTCTGCAATCCCTTAGTACAGTGGTTTTCAAAGTGTGATCCTGACAACCTGGGAATTTTTTAGAAATGCCAATTCTCAGGTCCCACTCCGACCTATAGAATCGAATTCTGGGGTGGGGCCCAGCGATTTGTACTTTAACAAACCCTCCCAGGGATTCTGACTCCTTTTGATGCTTAAGAGCCACTTTGAGTAATGAGCTTTCAGCTGTGAGACCCTGGGAAGCGCCCTGCCTTCTCTAAGCCAGTTTCTTCATCTGTTTATGAGTATAGGGATTCAGTCAACCACCTACACTGAAGGTTAGAGCCAGAGGATGACCTGGAGCCCCAAGGCTCATGGGGTGGCCCAAGAAGATGAATGTCTAGGACAGGAGGGGTCTTGTCTTGACCCTGGGTCCAGCCCATCCCCCACAAAAAAAACTGCTTCCTTCTGATGCACAGGTCCTGCAAACCCGCATATTTGGCCGGCTGCGTGATATCTTAAAGAGAGCAGGGCGGAAGGTTGGCGAAAAGATTGAGAAAATTGGTGGGAAAATCAGGAGAATTTTTACAAAGCTTAAGCCCGGGGAAGAGTCCTAAGGATGTGCTTTGCCCTGGCTCAGGCTTCTGGACCCTGAAAAATAAATTTTTGTGAAAGCAACTTCCTCCAAGCTTCAATTTTACTTGTCTTGCCTCCTCCTCCTTACCATGAGGGAATCTTCAGTTCTGGGAGGACTTGCGCATGTTACGCATGTATGTGCACATGCATGTGCATGTGCGTGCGTGTGTGTGTGTGTGTGTGTGTGTGTGTGTGTGTGTGTGTGAACGTGCACCCTTGCAAAACGCAAAGGTATGAGCAGCTCTTCCACCCAGGAAGGCATGGGGTGAGGCTGAAGGGCTAAGAGGGTAAGGACAGTGTCCCCATTCTCAGGATTCTCCCCCATGCTCTTCAAATGCCTCCCCCATTCTTCTTGAACACCCCGTAGTGACTAAGGAAGTCTACCCTGTGTGTAGTGGTAATGGAGAGGCTGCAGAGCTGTTCCTGCTCCTATGGAGATAACAGCTAAAGGAGGGGCCAGGCATTTACTCAAACACAGTGGTAGTCCTGGCTGGCTGGGTTCTAAGGTGTCTGCTGGTAATTCCCATAAAGTTCCAATTCCCCCTGAAAATCTTAACTCTGGAAAATCCCAGTGCTCCTGGAATCTCCTCTGGCATTGAAAGACATCACTCTTTCTTTAGCTGGGTAGGAGATTTAAGTTGGGAGTTTGTTTTTAGGAACAAATGGTACCAACATTTGGAACCATTAAAAGCAAGGATCTTGGGGCACCTGGGTGGCTCAGTTGGTTGAGCGACTGCCTTCGGCTCAGGTCATGATCCCAGAGACCCAGGATTGAGTCCCACATTGGGCTCCCTGCTCGGCGGGAAGCCTGCTTCTCCCTCTCTCACTCCCCCTGCTTGTGTTCCCCTCTCTAGCTGTGTTTCTGTCTGTCAAATAAATAAATAAAATCTTGAAAAAAAAAGCAAGAATCTTGCTCTACAGGCTGAAGAGCTCTGGCTAGGAGAGACATGGGTGTTCAGGACTGTGGGCACACTTTCACCTATAAACACGCTTAATTCATCCAGTCCCTAAGTAACATTATCCCATTCCTTCTTGAGATAATAATTCCATAGTATTTGCACAATAATGACGGTATAACATCTGTAATTATAACCTGATTTTGAATCTGATCTCTTTACCTAAGATATATTCACATCAGAACACAAGAGTATGCTGAGTTTCTTTGTTTGAACCAGCCTAGTTTGAAGTACTCGGTTTTATCTATAAAGGAAATCCCAGTTAAACTGCCAGAGGAGTAAGGATTTTTAAGCCTCCTTCCCTGTATCTGAGAGGCCATGTGTTGGGTGGACAGAGGACCACTCATTTATGTTTCGATGATGGGGGAACTAGGACTCCAAAGTGAGGACGTGGTGGATTTTGGATTTTTCATCAGTTCTTTTGGATTGCGAACTCAGTGTCTTCAACTGCCATATTATATTGCTTAATATGAGATAACCTGAGAGGATCAAAGGTCACTAAAAACATAGAGATCATAAGGGAAAAATAAGTCCTTCACCCTCCTTCCTCAACTTGGATGACTGCTTGGGGATCCAAGACCTGCAGGACAATCTCCGTCTGAGAGAACCCGGGTCATGGCCCTGAGCATGTGGAGGTCATGGTCCTGATCAGGTGGGTCAGGGCTCTGGTCACCTGTGGTCATGGCCCCGAGAAAGTGGCTTTAAAATATCTCCCATCCTATTGATAGGTTGATTGATTGAGACAGAAGTTTACTGAATACTCTGCAAGATAGTGGCAGGCAGGACAACAGAGGACTGCTGAAATCTCTCCCATCCCTAGTATACCACAAAACCACTCCAGACTGTGGTCATAACCATGATTTCCCTTCACTTTCTCCTTCCTCCTTTCCCTTTTCCTTCCATAGTTTTTTAACAAGAAGAATGGAAATCACTTCATCAACCCCACAAATTAACTATTTAATTCATCTAACCCACTGGCTCATCTACACCTAATTTATAAAAGATGGCTAATGACATACCACCTTGGCATCATACCCTGCACCAGGGATAACAGCCCCCCTTACGTGGGGTCATATCAGGTGAAGTTGGGTTTCCACATGAGGACATGGGGTCCCAGCCACAAAAACCTACAATCCAGACCCCAGAGAAGTTGGGTCCTGGTTGATAGAATAGCACTATAGGGGTAGCTGCTCTGAGAGAGGCAGTGGTCACAGCCCCCGAGGACATAGAGTCAAAGCTTTGATCAAGTGGGGTCATGGGGGCTGCACGCTCTGATTACATGTGACAATGACCCAGCATGTGGGGTCACAGTCACAGTTAGAGGGGTCACAGTTCCCATCACTTGGGGTCAATGGTTCTGATCATGTGGCGTCATGGTCCTGGTCACATGAGGTCATGGCACTGTTCACATGCGGTGACGGGTCCCAGCACGTGGGCTCACACCTAAGCACTAGAGGGCTTCGCTGGCAGAGGAGCGTTCTCCTTCTGAACTACGCTTCCCCGCAGGCTCCTCGCCGCGCGGTGACGCATTTCCTTTAGAATCCCCGCCTCCTTGTGACGCCAGTGGCGGCCTGAGGGAAGGCTGCGCGGTACTCCTTCGACTTGCCTCTGCCTCTGTCACCGATGCTGTCCCCGCCTTGCCTTCCCGGCAGCTCAGGCTCGTAGGTGGGATCCTCGGGCTCTGCTCCGCGTTTGGCGGCTCACAGTGAGTCGGCCGGCCGGGTTCCGCGGCTCACCGTGAGTCTCCCTATCCCTTGGACTCGGAGAAGGGACCCGGAGTGAGGAGATGACAGCCTACTTTCTCCTGCACTCGGACCTCAGGCGCCGAGCTAGTGTCGACGGTATCCGAGGCCTCGGCTGGCCCTCAGGATGTGCGGCAGATGAGGCTGGGCGCTGCGTGCGGTGCTAAGGCCTCCTGACTGCTCACCTGCTCTGCGGCTGGGCGGGGTTTCCTTCCTCAGGAGACCTAGACACTGTCCATGGTGCTAACAGCCGCCGCCGGGAATCTCCGGCCCGCCTCCCTCACGGGGACCGTCTGCACTCTGCTCTTGCGGCCAATAGCCACAGTGACAGCGGACCACCTGTTGTGGCGAGAGCTACTGTTGTGGCGAGGGCTCACTACACTTAAAATTTCACTTTTAATTTGTAACTAAGTATTGAACAAGTCTAAAATATTTCCCCATCGAACACAAATTTATTTATTTATTAAAAATTTTAATTCCGATATAGTTAACAGACAATATCAAATGTACAATATAGTGATTCAACACTTCCATACATCACCAAGTGCTCATCCTGAGAACTGCGGTCCTTAATCCCCATCACCTATTTCTCCCATCCCCCTACCCACCTCCTCTTTGGTAACCATCAGTTTATTCTCTGTAGTTGAATCTGTTTTTTGGTCTGTGTCTATTTTTTTTTTTAAAGATTTTATTTATTTATTTGACAGAAACACAGCTACAGAGGGAACACAAGCAGGGGAAGTGAGAGAGGGAGAAGCAGGCTACCTGATGAGCAGCGAGCTGGATGCAGAAGGCAGACGCTTAACGACTGACCCACCCAGGTGCCCCAGGTCTGTCTCTATTTTTTATTTCCCCCTTTGCTTGTTTGTTTTGTTTCTTAAAGTTCACACATAAGTGAAATCACATGGTATTTGTCTTTTTGTGACAGATGTATTTTGCTTAGCATTATGCTTGCTAGGTCTGTCCACGTCAGTGCAAATGGGAAGATTTCATTCTTTTTTATGGCTGAGTAATATTCCATTATATATAAATACCATATCTTCTTTATCCATTCATCTACTGATGGACACTTGGGCTGCTTCTATAATCTGGCTATTGTAAATAATGCTGCTCTAAACATAGAGGTGCATCTATCCCTTTGAATTAGTATTTTTGGATTTTGGAGATAAATATCTAGTATCATGATTACTGGATCATGGAATAGTTCTATTTTTAATTTTTTGAAGAACCTCTACACTGTTTTCCACGGTGGTTGCACCAGTTTGCATTCCCACCAACAGTGCACAAGGGTTCCTATTTTTCTGCAACCTCACCAACACTTGTTATTTTTATTTTAGCTATCCTGACAGATATGAAGTGATACCTCATTGTAGTTTTGATTCACATTTCCCTGATGATGAATGATCGTTGAGCATCTTTTCATGTGACAGCCATCTGTATGTCTTCTTTGGAGAAATGTCTGTTTGTATCTTCTGCCCCATAAGTTTATTTACTTATTTATTTTTTTGGTGAGACTACATTTTCCTTTAACCTTTGAAACTTTAAGGTCATTGGGCCACCTGGGTAGCTTAGTCATTGAGTGTCTGCCTTTGTCTCAGGTCATGATCCTGGGGTCCTGGGATCAGGCCATGCATAGGGCTCCCTGCTTGGCAGGAAGCCTGCTTTTCCATCTCCCACTCCCCCTGCTTGTGTTCACTCTCTCACTGTGTCTATCTCTGTCAAATAAATAAATAAAATATTTTTTAAAAAAAGAAAATTTAAGGTCATTATTGAGATATGCTTTGTCAAGCATGCACCTGATTTAGAAGAGATGGTTGGAAAAAAAGAATATAAACTACTGATAACCCTTCAATATTGATTATCTGTTGAAATTTTATTTATTTTTTAAAGAGTTTATTTAAAAATTTTTTTAAAGATTATATTTATTTATTTGAGAAAGAGAGCACAAGCAGGGGGAAGGGCAGAGCGAGAAGGAGAAGCAGACTCCCCCCTGAGCAGGGAGCCCAATGTGGGGCTTGATCTCAGGACCTGGAGATCATGACCTGAGGTGAAGGCAGCAACTTAAGCGACTGAGCCACCCAGGCACCCGTAAAATTTTTTTAAGTTTATTTTTTGAGGGAGAGGGAGACCACACGTGCAAGTGAGCAGGGGGTAGGGATAGAGACAGGAACAGAGTCTTTCTTTTCTTTTCTTTTCTTTTTAAGATTTTATTTATTTGAAAGAGAGAGCAGGAGAGAGAGAAAGCATGAGCAGGGGGGAGGGGTAGAGGGAGAGGAGAAGAAGCAGACTCCCTGCTGAGCAAGGAGCCCTATGTGGGACTTGATCGAAAGACCCTGGAATCATACCTGAATCAAAAAGGCAGACGTTTAACTGACTGAGCCACCCAGATGTCCCTAAATTTGCTTTCAACTGGCCAATCTAATTTGGTCTAGTTTTTATCCTTGCTTCATCTGGTCTTCTTATTCTCTATGTTCATAACATTTTGTTGATTCTGAGAACTATGTTAAAATTGCCTTAAAATAATCTGATTCAAATTAATCTTTACACCAAAACTTTGGATCCTATTGGATCATTTCAGGTTTTGAAATGTTTTGCTACTCTTGATTCATCCTTTCCATATTTTTTCCTCTTATTGAATCTTTTTTTTTTTTTAAAGATTTTATTTATTTGACAGAGAGAAACACAGCCAGAGAGGGAACACAAGCAGGGGGAGTGAGAGAGGGAGAAGCAGGCTTCCTGCCGAGCAGGGAGCCGGATGTGGGACTCGATCCTGGGTCTCCGGGATCATGACCTGAGCCAAAGGCAGTCGCTTAACCAACTGAGCCACCCAGGCGCCCCCCTCTTATTGAATCTTTTAAAACAAATCCCATATAATGTGACATACCACTCCTAAGCATATCACAGTGCAACTCTACTAAATAAAGATACTGTGCTTTACATAACCACAGTATCATTATCATAACTCACAAAATTATCAGTAGTGCTTCCATATCATCTAACACTTAGGCCATGTTCAGATTTACCTGAACATCTCAAAAAAGTCTTTTTGCAAACTTGAATCAGGATCCAGACAAGATCCACACATTTCATTTTTTAAAAAATGTCTCTTAAATCTGTATCAATTTTTCCCTCTCCTGGTTTTTCCACATGGGCCATGAATCTGTTTGTAATGCTCTGCATCTAGAATATGAATCTGTTTTAGATAACATCATAAGGTAGATTGCAAATTGAGGGCAAATACTTTCACACTTTACCAAGAGGTGTTCACCAATATGAAAAAAAATCACATCCTCAATGGCAGTGCTGGTGGCAGCGTTTGAGTCACCACCTACGCAGCACACCTGTGTCTATCACCAATAAAAGAGGCACAGGTGTGTAATCAAAAGACATCCGTGTCTGTCTGCATTTGTTACTTCATGTTGACAATGATCTGCCTGTAGCTGTGAGCATCTGATTGCTTTGTTATGTCTTAGTGCAGTCCCAACAAGAAATTCATATTGAAATGCATGATGTTTTATTGTAAATTCCTTTTTAAAATTCCTTTTTGATATTTTGGATAGGATATTATATTATCTTAAAAATATTCTTTGTATGGGCACAACTTATTAAATATAAATTTCATTTCAGGACAATAAATGAGATGTTAGAAAACAGACTATAAAAGGAAGCTTTCATAGAGTGTGTGACTCTTGATCTCAGGGTTGAGAGTTCAAGCCCCACGTCAGGTGTAGAGATTACTTAAAAATAAAATCTTTTAAAAAAGGAGGCTTTGTTGTGAGAGTGTTGACAATCTTTTATCCATCTTCTCTCTCACCTTTTAGTTCTTTCTTAATGAACTCTCCTCCTTTCACTCATTCATTCAAAAATATCTATTAACTCTTCCATGTTAGGCCCAAAATCAGGTACTTGGAATATACCAATGATATGTCTGGGAGGAAGGTGTTCCAAACATAGGAGCCAGCCAGTGCAAGGCTTCAGGAGGGGAGATCAGCATGGCTCCAGTGGAGCAAAAGAAGGGTGGAAAAGAGATGGAGTTAGAGAGGCAGCAGATCAGCAGAGAATGTGGAACCTAGCAGGCCCTCCTAGGAGCTTGGCTTTTACTCAGAACATTATGGTCTTAAAAAAATGTTTTAAGTAAAGAGTTCTATTTATTAGAAATGTAGACTAAAGAAGGAAGAGGGGTGCCTGGGTGGCTCAGTTGGTTGAGCCTTCGACTCTCGATTTCAGCTCAAATCATGATCTTAGGGGTGTGAGATCTTAAGATGTTAAAACTGTGCAAAAGTTGGGGTGGGGTAATGGGGGTACCTCCATTACTCAGATAGTCAGAGGATAGGGAATCAGTTACAGCAACTAGAGCTGACCTTGGAAGGTTCTGTCCTCACCCCACAGAAGTTGGGAAAGGGGCACAGTGAGTGGCTCCTCCAGCACCGTCTCTGACCCTCACAAAGCACTCTTCCCCACAGTCCCAGCCTGCAGGTACTTCAACATTAAAAGAAAATTGGGGGCACCTGGGTGGCTCAGTCAGTTAAGCATCTGACTCTTCGTTTTGGCTCAGGTCACGATCTCAGGGTCCTGGGATTGAGTCCTGCGTTGGGCTCCACACTGGAGTCTGCTTGTCCTTCTTCCTCTGCTCCCTCCCCAGCTTGTGCACTCTCTCTCTCTCAAATTAATAAATAAAATCTTTTAAAAAAGGAAAGAAAATTTGGGAAATGAAGGAAGTCTAGACTGAGGGACAAAGCTGAGAAAAAAAGGGGAGTGAAGCATTTGTAAGGCTAAAGAAAATTGCTTCAGAGGGGGCAGAGCCAGAGAACTTTAAGGGAAAGGTTGAAGGACGAGGCCAGTAGGGACACAGGAGCTGCCGTGGTCTTGGTTTCACTTATCAGGCCCTGTAGCCTTTTGAGTTTGGATCTCTTATCATCCATCAGAAATGAGCCATCTGCCCCTACAGCAAAACTTCAGCTAGGAGCGCCTTGGTGGCTCTGTTGGTTGAGGGTCTGACTCTTGGTTTTGGTTCATGTCATGGTCTCAGGGTCCTGGGATGGGGCCCTGTGTTGGGTTCTGTGCTCAGCGTGAAGTCTGCTTGTCCTTCTCCATCTGCTCCTCCCCTGCTCTCTTTCTCTGTCTCTCTCTCAAATAAAATAAAAAGAATCTTTTTTTTTAAAATCTTTTTTTTTTAAGAGTTTATTTATTTGGCAGAGAGAAACACAGCCAGAGAGGGAACACAAGCAGGGCAAGTGAGAGAGGAAGAAGCAGGCTTCCCGCCGAGCAGGGAGCCCGATGTGGGACTCAATCCCGGGTCTCCGGGATCATGACCTGAGCCGAAGGCAGTCGCTTAACCAACTGAGCCACCCAGGCGTCCCTAAAAAGAATCTTAAAACAAAAAAACAACTTCAGCTATTCCTCCCTGGGTAGGACACTGTGAATCCCAACTGTCCTCGGAGTGTTTGCCTCCTTCCTCCATCCCTTCCTCCACTCACAGTCCTTTATTCTGAAGGTCTCACAACACTGTGAGCCTGTCATTGTAGAGATTGGGCCCTTATAGACCTGATTTCAATCCCTTTTCAAGAAAGGAAGGGGTGCCTGGGTGGTTCACCCAGTTAAGTGTCCAACTTTCTATCTCAGCTCAGGTCATGATCTCAGGATCCTGAGATCTAGCGTGTCAGGCTCTGCACTCAGCAGGAAGTCTGCTTCTCTCCCTTCCCCTCTGTCCCTTGCCCTGGGCCCCAACCCTCCCTACCCACTCACATGTATGCATGCTCACCCTATTTCAAAAAAATAAATAAATCTCAAAAAAAAAAAAAAAGAAAGAAAGAAAAACAAAAAAGAGAAAAGAAAAAAAGGCAGACATAGGAATGAGTGATTCCTGACTGGAAGGAACCCAAAGCTATCTGGTCTGTACGTCAGTCCCCTCTGCATCTCTTTCTGGGATTCCTGGATCTGACTGTGGTCTCACTAGGTCAGGGCTCTGTGGTGTCTCTACAATGTCCATGTGGATTTTAATAGAAAAAAAACATTTTTTCTTTCCTTCATGTTGGCCAAGAGGGGCCTTTTGGGCTCTGGCGAGGTAACACAGACAAGAATGGCTCTGGTTCAAAGAGCTTTAGCAGCATAGTGAGGACAGATATGAGTGTGTGGCTGAAAGACTGGGCACAAACATTTGGGGCACTTTAGAGGGGCCATGCTTAAAAACCCCAAAACCTGGGGCGCCTGAGTGGCTCAGTTGGTTAAGCGACTGCCTTCGGCTCAGGTCATGATCCCGGACACCCAAGATCAAGCCCCACATCGGGCTCCCTGCTCTGCGGGAAGCCTGCTTCTCCCTCTCTCACTCCCCCTGCTTGTGTTCCCTCTCTGGCTGTGTTTCTCTCTGTCAAATAAATAAAATCTTAAAATAAAAAAATTACCCAAAACCTGGTATTGTCAGGCTAATGGTGGGCATTGCTAATGATATTACACCTGCTAGGGGAGGGACAAAACAGCATAGTTATGAAGTCTAAGTTCTGAGACTGAAGATCTTTTGGGGTGTGATTAAAGGGATCTAGGTTTGGGATGGAAAGATAACAGGAAGACATGGCTGAGGAGTCCCTCAGATTGCAGGCCAGAAACTGAACCCTGAACAATCCCTAAAGGTGGGGGCAGAAGAGGATATAGCAAAGGTTAGGGACATAGAAAGAAATAAAACAGGAGAGTGTCATAGAAGTTAGTGGAAGTTAATGGACTTGCAGAAGGAAATAAGAATTAGTCAATTGGGTGCGAAGACCACTAAGGGAAACATCACTTGGTACCTCTGTTCTCAGAAGCTAGACCTTTGCCACCTTAATACTCATGGAGGGGGTCAGGGGTCAGAAGACTGTCCCTGAAGCTCTCTCGAAGCTCTAATAAAGTAGTCATGTATGGAGGACAGATGTGACTCTCAGTGTTTCTTACGAGGTCACCTCTAGCTAACACTTTGCACTCCCTGTATACAGGATTCTCCCTGAGCATGTCCTTTGCTTTGTGATGAGAAGTGATGTCCAGCTAAAGCCTTGTCCATATTCCTGCCAAGCAGGGAGCCAGGGAGCCCAATGCAGGGCTCGATCCCAGGACCCTGGGATCATGACCCAAGCTGAAGGCAGACGCTTAATGACTGAGTCACCCAGGCATCCCAGTATCTTGGTTGTATTTATTCACTTTTACCTTGGAACTATACCTTGGATCTGGACCTTTAAACTTCATATGTGTACCTAGACGTGACCTTAGTTATAGATATTGGATCAGGACCTTAGGTCTACAAATGCATGTTGGGCATGCACCTTGGACCTGGGTTTGTCCAGTTCCTTGGAAATGATCATAAGCTAGATACTATAAGTGAATGTGAATCTTTTACTTCGACCTTGGAATTCGTCCTGGATTTAGACCCCTGGACCTTGGACAATATTTAGATCTTGGGCTCCAACCTTATAATTAAATTTTTGATTATTTTTGACCTGTATTTTTCCAGAATATTGGACCTGAGCTTATATCTGGACTTTGGTCATGGACCTGGAACTTGGACTTCAATCTGGAGCATGAGTGTTATATAGTAGGGATGCTATAACAAAATACTACAGACTGGCTCACTTAACCAACAGAAAGTTAATGTCTTAACAGCTCTGGAAGCTAAAAGTTCAAATAAACTGTCAACAGGGTTGACATCTGAGGGCTGTGAAGAAGGAATTAATTTTGTAGCTCTTTCCTAGATTCTGGTATGTTTCTGGCAATCATCAGCATTCTTTAGTTTGTAGATGAATTGCCCAATCACTGTCTTTATGTTCACATGGTAGTTTTCCCTGTAGGTGTGTCTGTGCCAAATTTCTTCTTTTTATAAGGGACACCAGTCATATTGGATTAGGGGTCTGCCTACTCTTGTATAACTTCATCTTACCTAATTCATCTGAAAACAACCTTATTTCCAAAAGACGTCACATTCTGTAGTACTGGGAGTTAGCATTTCAACATATGAATTTTTGAGGACCACAACTCAACCCATCAAGGTATGAAGTGGTATCTTTGGGACATTGACTTGGACTCTGTATATGAATTTGAAATTTGGACATCAAGTGGATGTTGACCTGACCAGAACATCGAACCTCACCTTAGACCTAGACCTTGACCTTTTGAAGAGTGCCTGAAACTTTGATTGGAAAATAAGACCTGGATTTTGGATATGGACTTGGACTCTGAACCCAGTATCCAGATTTGGACATGGACCTAAATTTTTAAAAAAATATTTTACTTATTTATTGAGAGAACGAGAGAGAGAGAGAATATGAGGGGGAAGGGCAGAAGGAGGGAGAAGCAGGCTAGCAGGGTCCCCACTGAGCAGGGAGCCCAATGAGGAACTCAATCCCAGGACCCTGGGATCATGACCTGAGCCACCCAGGCAACCCTGGTTGTTGAATCTGAACTTCTAACAGAGGACTTACACCGTATACCTGTATCATGGATCTGACCCCATGTCTAGACAAGACCTGGATATGGACATGACCTTGGGCTAAGAACTTAAACTTGGATGTCCAATCTGAACTTCTCTTGGACATTGAACCTGAAACTTAGACATACATAGGACCTGGAATTTGTACCTGACATTAGACTTGTACATTGGACCTGGACCTCAGATGTGAACTTTAGATATGCACATGCACATTGGACCTGAACTTGGGACCTAGATTTTCCCAGTGACCTGCATTAACCTTTACTAGAGTTGACATTGGAGCTGGACCTTGTATGTGGACATGGACTTTGAACCTGAACCTTGGAATTCAACCTCAGACCTGGATTTGTTCAGCATTTAGGAACTGACATTAGACCTGGACCTTGGTTAAGGATCTGACCCATGCTTCAGCCTTGGACCTGGGACTCAGATTTCAATCTGCATCTTGGCTTAGAACCATGATCTGGATGATGTAAATGGACTTGGACTTTGGACCTGGACCTTGGGCAAAAATTTGTACCTGACTTTGGACCTAATCTTTGGACCTAAAACTGGACCTGGTTTTGGATGTTGGATTTAGACTTAAGGCTTTGATTTTACCTGGAACATACACTTGACATCAGACTTGGTCATTAGACATATACCAGGACTTGAGAGGGAAAGGTGGGGGGAGAAGCAGAGGGAGAGGGACAAGCCAACTTCATGCTGAACATGGAGCCCAACACGGGGTTCGATCCCATGACCCTGAGATCATGACCTGAGCCAAAATCAAGAGTCGGACACTCAACTGACTGAGCCACCCAGGCCACCCTGGATCTCAAAACTTCCTTTCTTTTGGACAATAGACCATGGAAATTGTGCCTACATTTGGATCTTTGACCTGGACCTGCATGTATGAACAAGATTTTGAATCTCACTAGTGAGTCCTGGCAATGAAATTGACTTTCATCCTGGACCTCAGACCTGGATGCAGTTCTTAGACTTAGGCTTCCATCCTGGATTTGGATCTCAAATATGAATATCAGACCTTGAAGCTGAACCTCATTTCTGGACCCTGGCCCTATAATTCAGAATGGATTATACATGACCTTGGAACTAGAACTTGGATTTGGATCTTGGAGCTGGAACTCAACCTGGTACTAGATATTCAATTCAGACTTTAGACATGGATTTAATCTGGATCTTGGACTCACCTTAGACCTGGGAAGTAGACCTAGAATTGGACCCCGGACCTGGTCATTGAACCTCAGCATTGGATCTGACTTTGGATCCAGGATTTGGGTCTTGACCTGAACCTGGAGTTTGGAAGTGGTTGAGTGTACCTCAACATTGAACATTGGGCCTTGAATCTAGACTGTGAACCTGGACCTAGATTTGACATTAAATATGAACATTGGACCTGTGCCTCAAGTATGAACATAGGTGTTGGGCCTGGATCATGGACCTACACTTGAATCTGGATCTTAGATATAATCTTTGGAACTGAAACCTGACCTGCTCCTGAACCTTGTTGTAGGTGTTGGATGTAGAGTTGGCCTGTAAGTTAGTCCTGATATTAAACCTGGTCCTTAGACTTTGATATTAGAACCATATCTTGGACCTCAGACTCGAACACAGAACATTTAAAAAATTTTTTTACAGATTTTATTTATTTATTTAACAGAGAGAAACACAGCTAGAGAGGGAACACAAGCAGAGGGAGTGAGAGAGGGCGAAGCTGGCTTCCTGCAGAGCAGGGAGCCCGATGTGGGGCTCGATCCTGGGTCTCTGGGATCATGACCTGAGCTGAAGGCAGTCGCTTAACCAACTGAGCCACCCAAGCTCCCCTCGAACACAGAACATTTTAAACTTGGATCTACCCTTTGGACCTGAGTGTAGGTTGTGTATCTGCATTTGATCTTGGATACTTGTGTTGGGCCTGAGCTTTGGAAATGGACATGGATCTTGGACCTGGATCTTGACCTGATATGTTGTAGACTTAAGTACCTTGTTCTCAAACTCTGGACCTGGACTTTGAACCTGGAACCTCAGACTTGGGCCTGGATCTTGGACTTGGCCTTTAGATCTCAAACTGGTCTTTGGGCATAGACTTGGACCTTGGACTTGAACATCAAATCTCAACTGTGGAACTCCATCTGTGATGTTGGACCTGTCCTCAGACTTGTTTTTTTGGAACTGTAACTTGAACTCCAACCTTTAACCTGAGACTTTGGCTTCATGTCAAGACCTCAGACTTAGAAATCAGACCTATACCAGGACATGACTTTGGACCTGGAATGTTGATCTGAATCAGAATCCCAGACTTAGACTGGGGGACCTCGGTCTTAGATGGGAACCTTAGTTTGGAACTCAACTTGTCTTGGATATTGAACTCAGAGATGGGACCGACTTGGATCTTGGAAGTTACCTTTGACTCTGACTTAGATGTCTGTCTAACTTTGGTCACAGAACTTGGACTTAGAGCACTTGTTTCAGTCTCTCTTGTGGGTGCTACCCCATCACCTTAGTATTTTTCCATGGGGGGAGGTAGCCTCAAACCTGGCTAGGAAATAGAGTGCTTTCCCTGGCTGCTTACTTATAGCTGGCATTCCTGATCAATTCTCCTTTGTTAGTTTGCCTGGTGTTTTGAGATGGACTTTCTATTTAGTCCATTTAGTCATGGGAAGGAATAGGCCAGATGGGCTGTCATGTTTCCAGGTTAGGGTTTGAGAAATTCCTAGTCTGGATCACCTTGTTCTATTGCAACAATAGAACAGGAAAACCTGAGATGCCCTGCTGCTGTGCTGTTCCTCTAGTCTGGACGTCTCAAACCAGTTCTGCTTTGGAGAACCTTTTCGAGTTCTCTTTAAGGGTTTCTTTTCTTTTCTTTTTTTTTTTTTTTAAGATTTTATTTATTTGACAGAGAGAGAAGGAACACAAGCAAGGGAAGTGAGAGAGGGAGAAGCAGGATTCCCGCCGAGCAGGGAGTCTGATGTGGGACTCGATCCCGGGTCTCCGGGATCATGACCTGAGCCGAAGGCAGTCGCTTAACCAACTGAGCCACCCAGGCGCCCCTCTTTAAGGGTTTCTTATATTATTTTCAGATTTATAGTTGTACTCTGCAGGGAGGAGCAGAGGTAAATGGGTCCACATCATTTTGTCTAGACTGAAAGTCATTGGTCATTGCTGTTGAGAGTTTTGCTATAAAGGTGAGCAGAGATAGATAGATCATGAAGAAGATGTGTTAAGAAAGGTTTGCTTTTATTTATTTTTAATTAATTTTTAAAAATTTTAAGTAGGCTCCATGCTTAACATGGGGCTTGAGCTCATGACCCTGAGATTACAAGTTAGATGCTCTACAGAGTGATTCCACCAGGAGCCCTCATTTATTTTTTAATGAGAGCATGTTTGTAAGATCTATCTCCTGATGATGCAGGAAGCATAGGAAATAATTATTGGAGTAATGCCTTGAATAGGTAGCAGATGATAAGATCTGCACAAAATGGGGAAGGGTTTAAATAGGACATTAGAAGGTTTGTCCATTGTTTATCTGAACAGGAGAGAAGCAGAGTACATGAGCACAGATGCGGGTGGGCGCTCAGTAAGGTCTTGGAAGTCTAAGGAGTTTCTATCCTTGACATTTCTTACTTTCCTGAAAGAGGAAGCACGGTCAACAGCTGAACAGTGAGGAAGAAGGAAGAGGTTGTTGGTGGTTTGGAGAGGATATATGAAAAAGTTACTTAAGGGAGTGGATGAGCAGTTGGTCTAGGTTTAGATGTGAGAGAGGGATATAGAAGACTAAGATTTAAAAGTAGAATTTAAAGACTTAAGAGATGGAGGGATTCTAAGTGATGTCAAAGACCAGGATATGGATGGCCTAATGCTATTTACAAAGCAACGATACCTATGTCTGGCACTGTACTGGCAACAGCGATAAAGGCATGAGGAAACCAGTTTCCTCTGGAGTGGTGGAGTGTGCAAGCCACACTGGAGTCGGCTCCTGGAAAAATGGGGTTGAGTCTGTTAGAGCTGCCAATTGGTGTGGTTTTTTTTTGTACAGAGATGAAGAGACAGAGGTAGCTGAAGGGAAAAGTGGGGTTAAAAATATTTTGAAAGATGGGAGACACCAAAACATGTTTGAATTTAAAAGGGACTTGGCAGAGAAAGGTGAAAATGCAGTAGAGACCAGGAAACCAAGAGCAAGGTGGGATTCAGAGCACATGGAAGGACTGGCTTAACCGGAAGCAGGACCTTTCCTATGTTGTAACAGGGAGAGAAGAGAAGAGGGGAGCATATGCAGATACATTTATAGATTCAGATGTGATAAGATTCTAACTCCCAGATATCTCACTCTAACCCCAGGGTAGCGTGACACTATAAATGCTTCAGCCCATTAGCTTCCATGGAAGGTAACCCTCTATTGGCACAAAGGCCTTGCTCTTACCAAGGTCACAATGACCTTCATGCTGCCACATTTAGAGGGTATTTTTTTTTTTAAGATTTTATTGATTTATTTGACAGAGAGAAACACAGCCAGAGAGGAAACACAAGCAGAGGGACTGAAAGAGGGAGAAGCGGGCTTCCCACCGAGCAGGAAGCCCGATGTTGGGCTCGATCCCGGGTCTCCAGGATCATGACCTGAGCCGAAAGCAGTTGCCCAACCAACTGAGCCACCCAGGCGCCCCACATTTAGTGGGTATTTTAAAGGCTCCATCATTCTGGACTTCTCAACAATATTCAACGTTGCTTCATTCTCCAGAAACACTCTTCTCTTGACTTTCCTGATGCACACCTCCTTGGTTTTTTTCCTTCCTTCTTGAGCTATTTCTTCATCTCCTTTGTTAGCATGTGCAAATATTTTCACAAATTCTATATAAATTCAAGGCTCCTCACTACTCCCCGTATGGGAGATTGTCATAGGAGCGGCCCTCAATGATTCACACCTCCCAGTATCCATGCCCTTAGGCAGTCTCTTCCTACATGGACTCTGGGCTTAGCCTTGGCCAATGGGATATTAGCAAACATGAACTAAACAAAAGCTTGATAAGCTTGGAATGGGGAATCTGTCCTCCTGGAGCCCTAAAACATGCTATGAAGCAGCTCTGGATAAAAAAACATGTTTGACCCACCTGCTGAATGCAGCCAAATGAGTGAGTCCAAGTGAGACCAGCAGAATCAACCAGCCAATCAGACACACCTAAAAATAAATCATTGTTCTAAGCCACTAGATTGTGAGGTGATTTATAATGCAGCAATAGGTAACTGTCATCTTCATCTGCAACACTGACATGGCTAACTAGTGGCTTTGTGCAAATCAGAAAAAAAAGTGAGTCATAAAAACACACTTCTACTGGGCAGACACACCTTTGTTCTAATGAAAAGTGCCCACTCCCCTAAGGATACAGCCTTATGCCAGGTGTGCAGCATGGATTTGGGGCCACACTCAGCCCTGTGACTAGGTGCCTTTATGTACTAGACAAGCTGCACACTGTGTGTGAACCTTCTGGGAGATTTCTGCATAATTCTCTCCATTTAGCATAGACCAGAAACTTGGCTTCAGGACAATTTTTGTTGTTGTTGTTTTTTAAAATTTATTTTAGAGAAAGAGAGCAGGAGGCAGGGCAGAGCAAGAAAGAGAGAATCTCAAGCAGACTCTGCACTGAGCATGGAACTCGACTTGGGGCTCTATCCCATGACCTAATCATGACCTGAGCCAAAAATCAAGAGTTGGATGCTTAACCGACTGAGCCACCCAGATGCCCTGGGACAGGTTTAATTACTTCACTTAAGGAGAGAAAGAAAGCACCTAGGGTAGTGCTCCTAGCCTTGAGGCTTTAACAGAACACTGACTTTTATGGAGGAAGATAGGCCAAATGGTGCTTATAGAAAGTCACTGCATTTTTCAGGCAAGTCAATTAGGCAAGCTCCTTGAGAAAGATAAACAGTTCTCAGAGAAAAGAGGAGCCATTATTCCTCTGAATCACCCATGAGCATCGTTGAAAAGAGGTAGGTAGATAGCTAGGTTGTAGAGCCGATGGCAGTGAGGAGCTAGATCCTCGGGTGGGTGTGGTGCCTGGCAGAAATGGTGGCACGATCCCCAGGCCTCCCTGGTCCCAGGAAGTCTCCGAGAGAAGGCTGGGCAATGCCATCAGTCTTCACAGACCAACAGGCTTGCGTCAGGCTGGTCCTGGGCCTCCTGGTCCGGCCGCACAGTGGATGCTTCCCTCTGGACTGTAGCACACAGGCCCACAGCGCAACTGGGGCTCCTCTTCCTCATACCAGCGCTTTTCACTGAAGTCAGGGAAGAAGGCTGCTATCTCTCTACTGGCTGAAACCACAGAGTCTATAGGGGAGGTAAGAAGGAGAAAGAGCTTCACAGGGAGGGCAGGATGGAGGCAAGAGGCAGTTATAATCAGATTCAGAAACCTGAGCCTCTAGTTCTGCCTGACCCTCAGTCCTGGGGCCACATCTGGTGAGAAGGCCATGAAGGATCAGGAAGGCAATTGGAGGAAAGTTCACAGCGGGGTTACCTGGCTCTCAACCCCACTATATGGACTGAGCACCAACCGCAAACCACCCTCCCTTACTTGGGGCTAAGGATACAGGAGGCAGACTCACCAGAGCCATGGGTTGTGTTGCGAGTATCAGTGAGGCCAAAACTTCCACGAATTGAATCTGGGGCCATGTGACGTGCTCGAAACACTCTGGTGGGTCCCATCAGTGTCCTCCAGAGCTGGATGGCATCCTTGTGGGCAAGGATGTAGGCTCGGATTGGCCCGCTGTGTACAGAAGGAACACGTCAGGAATCCGGTTGTGTGGTCGAGGAGCGCACACTGTGAGCAGGGCATGCATAAAGACACACTACATCCTGAGAGTTACCCTGCTTTTCTAGCTAAGTACCGATGTTGCTTCAAGTCACAGGTGATGGAACGCCACTATGGGTGTGCACAAAAGGCCATAGAGGTCAGCAGAGCTGCTAAGTAGCATTCAACCATCCTCTTCTATAGCCACTGGACCGATAACCATCATGGGACAGGTGGCCACCAGGTCAGTGTTGGCTTAGTCATGGTCTCAGGCCATGTTTCTTCTGACACTTAACACTGATTACAACTTTAAGGAGTGTCAAAGGAAATCAACAAATTTAGGGAGCAGGGGGAGGTAAATCTTGGTGGACAAAGATGCCAAAATGAAAATTAGAAGTACCTGGCCATGAACTCCACCAGCCGCTGATAGAAGAAACGCCCTGCAAAGAGAGAGTAACTTCATCAAGACACTGGCGCCCCAGAGAGCTTATTGTACTTCTGCCTCCTTGCTTGCAATAATAAAAGCTGTTTTATTTTATTTTATTTTTTAAGACTTTTTAAAAATTTATTTGACAGAGAGCGACACAGCAGAGAGAGAACACAAGCAGGGGGAGAGGGAGAAGCAGGCTTCCTGCTGAGCAAGGAGCCTAACACGGGGCTCGATCCCGGGACCCTGGGATCGTGATCTGAGCCAAAGGCAGATGCTTAACAATGGAGCCACCCAGATGCCCCTCATTTTATTTTTTAAAAATATTTATTTATCCATATTAGAGAGTATGCAGGTGGGAGGGGCAGAGGGAGCTCCATGCTGAGCATGGAGCCTGACGTGGGGCTCGATCCCACAACCCTGAAATCAGGACGTGAGCTCAACCAACTGCACCACCCAGGCACTGCAATAAAAACTGTTTTAGAGAAGAATTTTGGAGTCTGACATTTCTGGGTCTGAATCCAGGTTGTCATTTACAACCGGTGCAGTGTTGGGTAGGCCATTAACTTTTCTAACTCAGGTTCCTAATCTGTATACTGGAGACCTAACAATACCTATGTCATAGGGTTCTAGGGAAAATTCAATGAAACCATGAGCATTAGGACAATGTCTAAAAGAGTAAACATTCACTATTAACTATTGATATCATCAGGACATAAAACTAAATTTCTGGTTGGGAATATGAAGTGGAACCCTCCTAGAAAAAAAATTTTTTTAAAGATTTAATTAATTAATTAGAATGAGAGAGAGAAAGAGAGAGCACAAGTGGGGGTAGAAGCAGAGGGAGAAGGAAAAACAGATTCTGAACTGAGTATGGAGCCAACTCGGGGCTCGATTCCATGACCCTGAGATCATGACATGAGCCGACCTGAGTCAGACACTCAGCTGACTGAGCCACCCAGGCGCCCCTGAAAATATTTTTAAAAAGATTGATAATCATGAAAAGTTTGTATATAAAGCAAGACTTTAGCAGAATGGCTGCAGTTTGACGGTTGGTAGGTCAGAGACAGCTGGCCATTGTGCATCTAGGTAACAATCTCTCCTGCGCATGTCTTGGGATAGAGAAACCTCCCATTCAGAGGACTGCCGATCTTACCTTCATGCTCTTTGTAAAACTTCTGGCATTCTTCTTTTCTCCACAGAAGTTCTCTCATTCGTACAATAAGGAACTTGTTGCTCAGAATCTGCTGATGAACAGCCTGTATAAATATCATGTCAAAGATAAAAATTGGTAAAAGGGACCACATGAGTGAAAAGAAGACCCAGGCTGACAGAAAGAACCATGAGGACCCATCCCATCAGAGTCCAGGACTTGATGGTCTGTCCCGTTGTCGGGTCAGAAGAGAGAGAAGGTGGGGTGGGGTAAAGACCTTCAGTCACATGGCCAGAGCATGGGCCCTGGGTCCTGGAGGCATGACTGGTCCTACAGCCCCTTGAGCTGAAGCCCACATAACCCACCTTCAGACCATCATAAAAATCTCTTGATGGTGGTCCTGCCTTGAGCTTGTCCCACTGTCTCCAAACCATCACACCTGACAGATTAAAACACCATAACTTACAGGTCACACTCTGGTCAGAACCTTATTCATGGAATGAGGTACAACCACTTCAGCCCAGTGCTCAAGGCTGTACTTTCCTTGCCCTCCACCTCTTCCAATTCTCTAATACCATCGCCCCAGCCTGTAGCCCCCAAGTCCACCCCATGTGTTCCTGCCTCAGTATCTCCCTCTGAGGAACATCTGCCCTCCTGGGCACTAACAGAAGTCCACCCTGCCTCTAAGCCCGGCCCTGTCCCAACACCTGCAGGCCACCATTCCTGACTGCTCTGGTGTTCCTCTGCACCACAGTGAGCTTTCCTAGCAGAGCTGCTCAGTTAGTACTTCCAGAACTATCTTAGGTAGAACCCTACAACCTTCCCCCAGTACCAACAAGATTCTGCCCCTTCTCTCCAAGACTGTGAATATGAAGCAATATGACTGTTACATTACATGGCAAAAGGGATTCCGCAGGTGTAATTAAGGTTGCTGTCAGTGGATTTTGCTTTATTTTTTTTTTAAAGATTTTTATTTATTTATTTGACAGAGAGAGAGATTACAAGCAGGCAGAGAGAGAGGAGGAAGCAGGCTCCCTGCTGAGCAGAGAGCCCGATGCGGGCCTCGGTCCCAGGACCCTGAGATCATGACCTGAGCTGAAGGCAGAGGCTTTAACCCACTGAGCCACCCAGGCGCCCTGCTTTATTTTTTTAAGATTTATTTATTTTAGAGAGACCATTGTGGGGCAGGAGCAGAGGGGAGAGAGTAAGAGAGAATCTCAAAAAGACTCCCTGCTGAGTGTGGATAGGGCTTGATCCCATGACCCTGAGATCATGACCTAAGCTGAAATCAAGAGTCAGATGACAGAGCTAGCCAGGTGCCCATCAGTTGACTTTGCTTTAACTAAAAGGGAGATTATCCAGAGGAGCCCAAATAATCACATGAGCTTTTTAAAAGCAGAGTTTTACCTGGCTAGGGGCTAAAGAAGTCAGATTTAAAGCGTGAGAAGGCACTAAACACACTGTTGCTGTCTTGAAATGGGAGTGAGCCATGTGATGACGAATGGGAGTGGTCTCTAAAAACTGAGAGCCGTCCTCACCTGAAGGCCAGAAAGGACATGAGGCCCTCAGTCTTATAACCATAGGAAGCAAATTTTGCCAACAACCTGAATGAATTTGGAAGCGGATTCTTTCCCAGACCCTCCAGCTAAGTACCTGGTCAGCTGATACCTTGACTTTGGCCTTGTGAGCCCCTGAGGAAAAACCCACCTGAGCCTACTGGACCTCTAAATTCTAGAATTGTGAGATAATAAATGTTGTTTTAAGCTACTAAGTTTGTGGTAATTTGTTGCACAGCAATAGAAAACGAATATACATACATTGTCTTGAGGTTTGGTTCTTCTTATTATATTGGATCCTTATATATAAGATTTTACTTATTTATTTGACAGGGAGAAACACAGCTAGAGAGGGAACACAAGCAGAGGAAGTGGGAGAGGGAGAAGCAGGTTTTCCACTGAGCTAGGAGCCTGAAGCGGGGCTCAATCCTGGGTCTCCGAGATCATAACCTGAGCTGAAGGCAAATGCTTAATGACTAAGCCACCCAAGCGCCCTGGATCCTTATATTTTTAATCTGCCCCAATTCTCCAGTAGATTTTTAGTCTTCCTAGGGTCAGAGTCCATGGCTCCTAGCTTTGCCTCCACAGGGTCTTGCACAGGACTGTGCTGTCAGTCTACACAGTGGCCCTGCGGCACCAGAAAGAGAACAGTGCCCAGGGCATATACGGTAAGAAGCTTAGGATTCCTTACCTCCAGAATCAGGGGGTGAGCCACAGCGTCAGGCTTGATCAGGGCCAGAGTAAGCTGGAGAGCCTGAGGGCTCCGCAAGATCGAGGTCATCTCACTCCTGCCATCAGAAAGCTGGATTAGGGACCTATCAGTGCGGTGCTCCCACTCTCCCTACTCGAGAGCCACGCAGCCTTGCAAGCCCACAGTGATCTCACTCCCAAAGCCTGTGGTAGTTACATACAAAGGAGTTACTTATTCAGGAGAAATTCAAGTGTTTTTTTGTTTTTAAAGATTTATTTATTTGACAGAGAGAGATCACAAGTAGGCAGAGAGGCAGGCAGAGAGAGAGAGGAAGAAGCAGAGAGCCTGATGCGGGCCTCGATCCCAGGACCCTGAGATCATGACCTGAGCCAAAGGCAGAGGCTTTAACCCACTGAGCCACCCAGGTGCCCAAGGAGAAATTCAAGTTTAAACACTACCTGTCTCTGCCAATATTCCCTTCACTTCCTAACTTTTCTTTGTCTTTTGCAGGATTTATAATTTACATTGCTAAAGAGCCTGGCCGCAAAGGTGCAATAACTGTTTCCTTTCGTGAGGCTTTCTATCCCATAGCGTGCTCCCATCAGTTCTAGAATTGGAAGACTAGATGGACACGAATAGGGTTGTTGCCAGGATACCCCCTAAGAAGTCTGCTGGATATACACCATCTTTTATCTAATCTCACAGATAGATCAGGATCTCCCCTGCCCAAATCAAATCCTTTATTGCACTCAGTTGTCCTCCATGGCAAGGCTTGTGGACATGGAACGCCAAGGTCAAGGACCAGCTGTAACCATTTTGTATCTGAAGCAGCCAAAACAGTGCCTATGACAAAGGTCACTTTAACTAAACCTATATAGACTTATTCTGTCCATCTTTGTATTTCTACTGTCTAGCATGTTGTAAGAGCTCAATAAATAATTATGGAGATGATGAACATAAACTTTTTTTTTTTTTTAAACTGGACTAAGATGGAGCACCTGGTGGCTCAGTTAAGCGTCTGTCTTCAGCTCAGGTCATGATGCTGGAGTCCCAGGATTGAGCCCCAAGGCTGGCTCCCTGCTCAGTGGGGGATCTGCTTCTCCCTCATCCTCTGCCCCTCCCCCTGCTCCTTCTCTGTCAAATAAATAAATAAAATCTTAAAAAAAAATAAGCTGGACTAAGAGAATTTGAAGTCTCTCCCAACTGTGAAATGCTATTCACATGTGAGAAATGGATCATCTGATCAGGACCAAGAACTAGATCTCAAGAGATTATCTGGTGGAGCTCCTAAATTTGCCAACAAATATGGAGAAGGCTTCCATAACACACTCAGGGACAGTCCGGACAATTTTTCATTTCTCTTAGGCTGAAAGCAGTGCTAGGGTCTTCCCTACTTATGTCCTTTCTACAGTTTTCAGCTGGATGCTCCACTCAAACCACAAAGCTAAGTCTAGTCTGACTAGTGCAAGATCAGCCAACCCACTCTCCAGGTTGTGAGTAACCCAAAAGCAGATGGAATCTTCACCATAATCTAGGGAGAGATATCCTTGGCACCTCCCCACTCTCCCTCCACATCCTTGTTAATCACCAAATTAATCTCCTCCAGGGCCACCACCCAGCCCAAAACATCATCAACCCTTGTGGAACTCCTGCATCAGCCTACTCCATGGCCTCTCAATTTCTACTCCTGCCAGCCTCTACAATCTGTTTTCCACACAGCAGCCAGTGAAGGAAAAATGCAGCTCTAATTATATCATTCCCCTCCTTAACCTTTTGCGTGAGACGTTTCCACAGTCCAGAATGTGCTTCCTCTGGTTTCCTCCTATTCACCCACTAGATCTTAGCTCACTTCCACTATTATATAGTTTTTTGGACATTTTCTTCAGTTACATCTCCACCCGTTAGGTCAGTTCTATTTAAGCAGGGGTCTGTTTTGCTCATCATCTTATTCTCAGTACCCATGCAGAGTGCCTAGCACACAGCTGCCTCTCAACAATATTTGTTGAATGAATGAATGAACCTCATCCAGCTACTGCAAGGCCAAGCTGCCAGGGGCTCTCCAGGGAAGGATGTGGTTCCTTTCCTAATGCCAGCTAAGTAACGGCCGTCTTGGCCCTTGGTTTAAAACAAATGCTGACAGGTCAAGAAACTCGCTCAACTTTAAAGTCCCTCCATCAGAGAAACAAATTTCAGAAGTTGTCTTGGGCATTCGCCTCCCCAGAAGAGGGATCTATTCCTCTGCTTCTGGGAGGGCACCGACCGAGTGACTGACTAGCCCCTCCTCCCAGGGACCGCGGGAGCCTGCAATCCCCCAACTCTGCTTGGTTCCCCAACCCTCACCCCGACACCTGAGGCCAGCTCCCCAACCCCCCAGGCTCTCAGCCCTATTTGACACCAACCCCTCTCCTCGCTGCCCCTCATTTCTCCGGGCCTGCGCCGCGCGACTCCTGGCCCTCGAAGCAGGGCCTAAGCGCACCCCACATTCAGGGCTGTTCGGACCCCAGCCCAGCCGGAGTTTAAGTCTGGAGTCACCTGGTCCTCGAGCGCAGAGCCCGGCCACCAGGCACCGCGATAGCTAGCCTGCGCGGCCCCCGCGGGGTCCTTCGGGCGTTCGGCCGGGCAGCCCTGCTGGGGGTCCTTGCCGGGACGCCACGGACCGAGGAGGCCGTGGACACTCGGTATGTGAGGCCCGTGGGGAGACGGCGCCGTGGGAGAGGCCGGGCAGACGGTAGGCAGACCGCAGCCCGAGGGCCGGCCCTGCCGGTGGCCCGTTTTTCCCCAGCGCTTGCCCCGGGCCACACGAGAGGACAGAGCCGTCTCGGGCGGGAGCGGCCCCTCCGAGCCGGGGCTCGGGCGCCCCCAGGCGGCACGGAGGCCGGCGTTTCGGGGCGGCCCTGCGCGGGGAGGGCAGGAGGAGGAGACCGTCTGACAGTGGGAAGGACCACCTGACTCGTTCTCTCTTCCTTTTCTGTCTAGGCTACTGCCTGCCACGTGGTTGGTGGCTAGTACTTGTCGGAGGTACGAGGAGGGAAGAACTTGTGCGCTGGATCGCAAGGGCTGAGGCCGCCGTTGAGTCTCGAGCAATGAGCGACGCGGAGAAAAGAGGGAGCACAGCTAACGTGGGGGTGACCACGGGTTCTTGGCTGGGGTGCAGGTGTCCGCAGGCCGTGATCCGGGAGCTAGTCGGAAGGGCCTTGATCTTGTCGCTAAGGAATTTGGGGTGCGGTGGGTTACCCAGGAGTCTGTTGAAGCAGTGCAGGGTGAGATGAGAACTGCGGATGTTCTTGGTGTGTACTCTTAAGTATGGAGAGGGGACGGTGTGGCAGGTTGAAGAAGGGTGGCAAAATTTTTTCTTGGGAGGAGTCACAGAATTTGAGAAGAGTGAAAATAAGACATAACTGTCATCAGTGTAAATATATATATATAATTTTAACTCACTCTGGTGCCAGATATATAGGGGTCGCACTCGAAAACGCTGGAAAGCTGGTCAGTGTTCTGGCACCTTGTTTCCACCTTTTTTTTTTTTTAAAAGGCTTGATTTTTAAGTTACCTCTACATTCAACATGGGGTTCCAGCTTAAAACCTGAGACCAAGAGTGACATGTTCCACTGGCTGAGCCAGCCAGGCACCCCTGTTTTCTGTCTTTATCTTCATTAATAAACCTTTGAACTATAGAGACTTTGCTGATTTTTAGACGATGGTCATTAGTTCACCTGTCTTACACACACACACACACACACACACACACACACACATACTGGAGAAGGCTGTGGTTCCATATTTTGTAATTGCTTTGACTATCCTCAGCAACAAACCTGTATCATGAAAGTAAGGGCAAATGTGATTTTAGAAGGAGACCCAGTAAATAACGCCCTTTATCTGAACTTGGGCTCAGAACCAGCAGGAATAGAAGAATGGCAGGCAGGTGAAGACCACCGGTCAGCTTCTCTAATACTGATGGAGCTGTTAGAGAACATAACTTAGTGTGAGAACCAACTTCACCTGCCTTCTAATTCTGTGCTGCCAGAGTTCAGTGCTGGGTCCCTTAAAAGCTTTAGAGCAACAGCAATAACAAAAAGAATCTTACGTCATTAACAGGTCATACAAAATGATCGTAGTATTGCCCCACGTTCACTGAATTTAGAAAGCAGACCACCCCCAGCTCATAGCAGATTTTGTCCCTAGCAACCTATCAAAAGACTGCTACTCAGTGGTATATGAGGGAAGGTGAATAGACTGAAAAGGTCTTGATTCAGTGTCATTGGGACTCAAGTAATTCTGTACCAGTTATTTGGAGTCTTAACTTGTGAGTCTAAACTAATTTGGGAGAATCACTCATTGTGAGGTTAATTGGGACCTGTGTTCATTACATCCTGAGGGCCATCTACTTGTGTCTAGTCTTGTATTTAGCTAGTGCTATTTAAGATGATGCCACCTTCTTGCAGTGTTAATTTATAGTAGTGGCCTCCCCAGGCCAGGTCTTTGAGATGCTTTTTTTATCCAGCATATTCAAATTTCCTAGTGCTGTTTCTCTTTTGGGTCCTGTGTTTCTGGCAACCTCAGGCAGCCTTGCGGGTGGGCTCCTAGGACCTAGCTTACCCAGCCCCACTGTGAGCAGTCCTCATTTGGCCACTGCCTCTTGCTGTGCAGTCGGTCAGGCCAGGACACTTGGCTCCTGTGTATGGAGGGCAGAAGAGTGAGCCTTGACCTCAGGAGTTTCAGTTGAGAATCCCTCTGGCAGGTTGTTTGTGGTGTTTTGGGTTTGTTTTTTTTTTTACTGAAGCTGCTGTTCTTCTAAAGTTTGTTGCCTCAGGGACCCAGTGAGAATTGAGACCTCTGCCATTCCTCAGGATACTGTCTTCAGCCTCTGGAGATGTCCCATGGGGAGTAACATTTCTTTCAAACACTTCTCTTTTGACATCCCCCCCCCCCCCCCCCCTGCTGTGTTCCCCTGCTCCTTTCCAGAAGGCTCATTGGATTTTTGAATTTCGTATTGTTGGAGTGAAGTAAGACCATGGAACCAGCTCTTTGCTAGGCTACAGAAAGTGGGGAAGGAATGAATGTCCAGGGCCATGCCCTGGAGATTTGTCTCTCAGTTGTTTTCCAAGATAATTTTCTTTCTTTCTTTTTGGAAGATTTTATTTATGTGACAGAGAGAGAGCACACGTACAAGCAGGGGAAGCAGCAAAGGAAGAGGGAGAAGAAGATTCCCCCCTGAGCAGGGAACCTGATTCGGGGCTTGATCCCAGGACCCTGGGATCATGACCTGAGTCGAAGGCAGTGGCTTAACCAACTGAGCCACCCAGGCACCCAGATATCAACCTTCTTTTAAGAAAATCTCTCTTAAAAATAAAAAAAAAAACTCTTCCTTTGTTTTCATTCTTGTACTGCTGCTAATCTGACCGAGCAGGTTTCTTTCTTTTTCTTTTTTTTTTTTTTTAAAGATTTTATTTGAAAGAGAGAGAGTGAGTGAGAGCGAGCATGAGAGGGGAGAAGGTCAGAGGGAGAAGCAGACTCCCCGTGGGGCTAGGAGCCTGATCTGGGACTTGATCTGGGAACTCCAGGATCATGACCTGAGCTGAAGGCAGATGCTCAACTACTGAGCCACCCAGGCATCCCTGACCGAGCAGGTTTCTAAAGCTATGCGTTTCTTCCTGGACTTCCTGAACATAGGTGATTCCTTAAGACAATGTTTCAGGCACAGGCTTTTCTCATCTTGTCAACCTCTGTGGCTGTGGTAATTTCATTGAGTGGCTTTTCTACTTCAGTCTGAGAGGATGACATATTTTACTTGTAATAATGGCATTGTTTTTGTTGTTATAAATAAAACCTACCATCTTTTTAAGATTGAAGCTGCATTATAAATCTCAGAACTATAAAACTCTAGCCAGACTTACTGACCGACAGACCAGCAAGTGGGGATTGGCTCTTAAATCATGGAGGGGAAAAAAACAACAACACATGAATTCTTCTGGTGCTGGCCTTTGGCCTTGAGTCTAGCTCAGAACATAAAGGAATGGAATTTGGGTCAGCCTTTCTGTGCTATCTGCTGGGCTGGGGCTAACAAAGTTTGGAGCTTGCACACTTGTGTTCCTTAGCATGTGTGGAATTTAACTGCAGTTTAAAGCCCCTGGCCTGTTGAACTACCTAAAAAACATATAGTAAAAAGCCAAATGCTTGTTTCGTACCAATATCTAAAAAGTGTATATAGGGAAAGACTGCCCTGTAGTCAAACGTACGCTTCAGCAGGGCCTGCTCCCCGAGGTCTTCTCTGCGGATTAGGCTTTGCAGATGCCCCACAAGGGAGGCAGTGGGTCTGTGCTAAGGCCAGGGTCAGTGCTCACACCTTAACTATTACGTGCTTAAACTGTAGTGCTTGTGTAAGGACGGCGCCTTTGCTGAACCATGTGACTGGGTAAAGTACTCATTCATCCCTGTCTGGACATAAAATTGATTTAAAAACCCTTGCCCGTGAACAAAGTAGCCAGCATTTTCACATGGCCAACTTGGAAAGTGTTTGACATGCTTCAAGTGCTGGTCCCACCGTAGCCTCAGCTTGTACGTGGTATTTCACTCCCCACATTCCTCAGCAGGTCTGTCTTGTATGTTCTCTGCCAAAGCACAAGATCCTAACGTTCCTTGACTAAAACCTCCCTTTCCCCCTGCCAAAAGGCAGGGCCCATTCCTGTACAACTTCCAACACTGAGCAGCAGAACCTGTGGGCACCTGGCTCCCAAAATAAGGAAGGGAAGAAAGGGACACGCTACACTTAACCTGGCTCTCTCCCTGAACTTCAGCCAGGGGAGGAGTTACAAGAGGCTGTGAGTGTTCAGAGGAAATCCTTTCTTGTGAACCCAAGGAATCAGTCCAAGAAGCATTTCCTTTCTAATAGAGTTGAAAATAACTCTTTGGTTTTAGCCTGCGTGTTGGGAAGTGCTTGAGAGGTTGGCTTAAAGAAGAAAATGAATTCATTTGGGCGTGATGGTGGGACATTCCAGCAGAACTAGCTTGGTGGTAGTTGGATAGTTAAGATTTGGGAGTTGTCAGAGCCGTGCTAGTTGGAGATACATCAGTAAAGAACCGACCATGGGAAAGAATGCAGAGCAAAGACAAGGTCAAAGACCAATCCTTCCCCCATCAAAGCATAATTTAAAAACTTGTTTATAAAGGGGACGCCTCGCTGGCTCAGCCGGAAAAGCAGCAACTCTTGATCTCAGGGTCATGCGTTCAAGCCCCATGTTGCGTGTAGAGATTACTTAAATAAATACATAAACTAAAAAAAAAAAATCCACTTGTGTATAAGGGAAAGCAATAATTGATTGATTTAGTCTAGCAGAAGCAAAAGCCGGATTTATATGCGAGAAGGAGTAGCAAGGGAAGAAGGAAAAACCACAGATTGTGTGAAAATTGTGGCTTTCATTTCCTGTGGGTGCATACACTGTTTATCAGCTGGCGGCCAACAAAGCGGCTAGTATTCTGCCCATGGGCAACTGAATGGATTGTAAAATACCAACTTCACTTGCTTATGGGTTCTCCAGGAGACCTCTAGAGTTCCAGTGAGGTCATCGGGCTGTCGATCAGTATCCTTTGTAAGCCCACTCATTAGTTAGGCCAGGTCTGCGCTATTCCCCTGGTCAGGATCTCTCACCTTCTCCCTTTTAATCAGACTCTGCTCTAGTCCTCATTAGCCCTGAGGGTTTCAGTCTCCTTCTGAGACTGGCAACATGAGTTGAATATTGTTCTGGGGGCAGAGGCTATATTGCTGTATGTAGACCTGTGAATATTAGCAGGCAATGCCAAAAAGAGCAAGGGAATCTGAGGTACTATTAAAAATATTTGGAACCCATTTCATATCCAGTTTACTCACTGGCCTTTTTAATCGGGAGAGTAAGTCCCAAGGATTAGTTTAGACAAAGTTAGCTAATGAATGTTCCCAAACCCAAGTGGATCATAATTGTGAGAGCATTTATTTTAGAAGACAAAAATTCTGATAGAAGTTTCTCACTTTGAATCGCCATCTCTGTTCACAACTGCTAAAACATACTTTCCATTAAAAAATATATTTAAACACTTTCACACTCACTTTTTATTTTTTATTTTTTATTTATTTTTAATTTATTTGACAGAGAGAAACACAGCGAGAGAGGGAACACAAGCAGGGGGAGTGAGAGAGGGAGAAGCAGGCTTCCTGCCGAGCAGGGAGCCCGATGTGGGACTTGATCCCGGGTCTCCGGGATCATGACCTGAGCCGAAGGCAGTTGCCCAACCAACTGAGCCACCCAGGCGCCCCTCACACTCACTTTTTAGATGAAGTGTGTATTTTTTTTCTTTTGCTGTAAATGTTGTAGAACAGAACTTTTTGATCTCCTGAGCTCCACTCCTGCCATTAGCCATCCAGTTTTCCAAAGACTCAGGCATGATTCTTGGTTTCATTTTTTGCCAGACTCCCCTCAGCAGTCCCTCAGCGAACCTGTCCGTTTAGCTTTCAGCTGTACACTAAATCTGATCACGTCTGGCCAAGCCTAACCCAAGCCAACTTCATCTCTTGTACCGTCTAGCCCTTCTGTGGCTTGGTTTCATATAGCCATCTGATTGATCTTTTTATTTTAATTGCATTTTTATTTTTTAAATATTTTTAAGTAATCTACATCCATCATGGGGCTCAAACTCACAACCCCAAGTGCACACTCCACTGACAGACAGCCAGGTGCCCCCGTATTGATCTTTTTAATCCATAAAGAAGGTCACATCATTCTCCTGCCTGAAGCACTGCCATGTTTTGCTGCCTACTAAGAACAGAAGCCAGGCTCCTCACCATGCCCCTTAAAGCATGACCTCACTTGAGCTTTGCTGACCTCTCTTCCTTTTTCACAAACCACTCTCCCCTCACTCCTACCACTCCACCACCTTATTCCCAGCTCAGGGACTCTGCAGGAGCTGCTCATTCTGCCCGAAAGCTCTTCTACCCAATATTTGCTCCATTCACTCAGCATTGAGTCACCTCCTCAGAGAGGCCTGGCCAGATTTCCCGATCTAAAGCAGCACCCTGTCTGGCTCTGTCAGGCGTCTGCGTATGGCTCAGGTCATGATCCTGGGGTCGTGGAAGCAAGTCCTGGATTGGGCTCCCTGCTCAGGGGACAATCTGCTTCTCCCTCTGCCCCTCCCTCCCACGTGTACTCTTTCCCAAAAATAAATCTTTAAAGCCATACCCTCTCCCAACATTCTCTTTCCCTTTACTCTTCTCTTTTTCCTTAGTCCCTTCCTTAGTATGTATCTTTTTTGCTGTAGCCCACCCTTTCTCCTGGCTTTATTTAAAAGAGGAAAATTCGGCTAGCAGCTCTCCAGGTCCACTTGCCTCCTCCCTGCATGTGTGAATACTTCTGTGTGTGTGCGTGGGTGGGGGTTTGCTTTGGAGGAGGAAAGGTGATTCCCCTGAGCCAAATGAAGGGGACTTCAGAGTCCAACTTTCAGATATGGGGAGTGCCTGCAGGAGAGGGAGATCGGCCTCTCCCTTCTACCGATCCCTTGAACCTCAGGGCCCAGTGTTGCCATGGTCAAATGGGATGTGCAATAGAGTAGTTAGTGTGAAACCTTGACATGTATCCCCCTGGATTTGGAGCTTATGAAACCATAGAACCTGATGCCTTCTATCTTCCTGGACAGTCTGCCCACAGCAAGGGGGAGAGACATGCAGGGGGAGAGGCAGGCTCCCTGCTGAGCAAGGAGCCCGATGTGGGACTCAATCCCAGGACCATGGAATCATGACCTAAGCTGAAGGCAGATGGTTAACCGACTGAGCCACTCTGGCGTACCTCTTACTCTACATTCTATATCCTGACCCCTGACCCCACCACTGACAGTGATCTAATTCTTAACTTGTAACCTAACCTTAGCTCTGCTGACCAGGACTCACTGTCTTCTGACACTGACCTTATAACTCTGACCCTTGACCCTTAAACTGAAGTCTTAAACCTCAGGCATTTGCCACAGCTAACATCTAATCTACTGCCATTCCTGACCACCACTCTAACTTTAACTCCTCTGATACTACTTTCTAACCCTCACCCAAGCCCTTGTCCCTCAACTAACCCTTTGATCTTTGACCTGGTTTTTAGATTCTGAGGCCCTGACATTTATCTTCTAACCTTAAAATCCTGCCCTACTCTCAGTGTTGAATCCCTAAATCCTGACCGATGGATTCTAACCTCAAACACTCACCCATAAACTGCTAACCTCCAGGATCCTAGAACCCCAGACTCCTAAGCCTGACTCCACAAGACAATACCTCACCCTTCCATGGGCCACAGCTAAGGGGAATTGCAGCAACTCAAACTGCCTAGGTCAGAGGACATAGTGAGTGCCAGCAAATTAACCCACTAGGCAAACAACAGGAAACAATAGGACTTCTAGAAAGATAGAAAGAAAAAAAAAAGCCAGAAAAGCTCCCCTAAATACAGGATGTGGTAAACTAGCAGCAATCCTGAACAAGCTTTCAAATCTCAGAAGATGGGCAATGAAAGTCCCTGTCATTGTCACCATACCTCTATGTCCCAACATAATAGCCTCAGCAGATCATCCTAGACCTATGGTGAAGAGAACTGTACTTAGCAAGTGGTAAAGTTCTCAGATGCATATGGATGGCTCAGTAAAACCCTTGAACTAGGACACAGCAAAAGAAACCTCAGTAATACAATGACCACCATAACCTAGGAGATAAGAGCGATAGCCAACATTACCATTCCCCCAGTTTCCGTAGTACAACCACTGGGACTCCAGGAGAAGCCCAGAAACCAGCTAACAACCCAGCTGAACAAAAGACTGGAACCCTATATGAAACCAACCCTTTTTCCAAATTCCAGACCCTGACCTAGATGGGATCCCAGAATCCAGTGTTCCAACTGGATTCTGAACCAAACTTCAAGAATTTCTTGAACCAAACTTCAAGAAACAGGCACAAATCTCCCCACACCCCATGGAAAGGAGAGAAGAAGAAGAAATCTATGTTCTAATAAAGATGGAATCTCAGAATCCTCCCCTTTGTCCCATTCCCAACCCCTTCGCCATCACCAGGGTCCCTATGCATATGTAAGAGACGAAGGACAACTAACAGAAAACAGTAGTAACAGAAAACATTTACTAACGATACTGGTACCGAGGCGGTGCTTCATCTTGCTTACACTCACGTGACTTCTGTATGTACCTTGTACTTAGGTATAATTTGCTTTAAATTGAAGAACACTGCTGAAACCTGAAATACATATATTAGAAAAGAAGGCCAAAGAATCCATCATCTAAGCTTCCATCTTTCTCTACAAGTTAGAAAAAATAAGCAAACTAAACACAATGTTTATTAAAAAGAGTTAAAAATAAGAGCAGAGACGTCTCAGTGGAAAAAAAATCAAAATAGAAGTTTATTTTAACATTTGCATGCAGTTACCCATCCAGCAGACTGACCAGATCTTAAGTATGCAGCTTTTAAATATGTGCAACTACACCTGAGTAGCCGTCACCCAGACCAGGATACAGAACATTTCAAGCATCATCCAAGCAGTTATAATCAATATTCCAAATGAGATTGGGGAATATTTAAGACAATATTTTTTAAAGATGAGCAGAAAAAAGCAGGCACAAAAACAAGAAATGGGAGTAATGAGATCATGCTTAGATATTAAATGTAAACTACAATAATTAAAATTGTGGCATTAGAATAGGATTATGTCAGGCATGGGCAAAACTTTCAGAATGAGGGTCTTGTGTATAGAAGAATAAATATTTGAAAAACAGTCAAAAATTAATTTTAAAAAATGGGTATAGATTTGTCTTAAAAGATATTTATATTTCTTATAAATCTAATAGAGAAGTATATGTGTATATAAAAGTCAGTGGTATTCCATGGGAAAGAGTGATAATGTTCATATGGTTGAGGGTTCATCTAGAAGGAAATACCTAGACTTTAACCTCAACCACATACATGATAAATTCGGCCTGGCTTTAAATGGTTAAAAGGGAAATATAATGATGAAAATGTTGAAATGCAATTTAGGGAAGTATTTTTATATCCTCTTTGGTGAGGAGACTTTCCCAAGCAGGATATGGTCTAGAGACCATAAAGGAAAGGCTAGACCACTTAAATAAATAAATGTCATAAAAGACCAAGAATGAACTGTAGACTGTATTGGAAATTACAGCTTGTTGGCAAGTATAGTAAATAAATATCCCTCGCTGAATGGCTAATACATATGACTCTACAAATTGATAAGTGAAAACACATCCAGGCAAGTTACAAAAGAAGAAATGAATTGTCCTCTACTGCTCTTTGGATTAGAGTTCTAATTGTCTCGAATGGAGCCTCTGGAGGAGTCATTTTTAAAAAATATTTTATTTATTTATTTGAGAGAGAGAGAAAGTGAGAGAGAGCGTGTGAGAGAGAGAGCATGAGAGGGGAGGTCAGAGGGAGAAGCAGACTCCCTACAGAACTGGGAGCCCGATGCGGGGCTCAGTCCCGGGACCCCAGGATGATGACCTGAGCTGAAGGCAGTGGCTTAACCAACTGAGCCACCCAGGTGCCCCTGGAGAAGTCATTTCTTAGGGCAGAAGTAAAGACGTGATCTATTAGGCGAGGGTGGATGGCTCTCCCTAATGTTCTTTGGCGTACCAGTCACTCCCAATTGCCGGCAGCACATCTGCCTTTAAAATGTAATCCTCATCTCAAATCTGTTATGTCCCCCACAAAATCTGGCATCTTCTCCCTCAACAATTACCAACTGGATTATAGCATTTATGTAGCGTTCTTGTCTTTAGCCTTACAGGAGCCAGTTAAGATACTGTTCCACAAAGTTACTTAACTGGGTTATTTTTCTTCCCTACCCCTTTAGTGTGGTTATGCAATTTAAAACACAGCTAGTTAGGTCTGTGATGTCTGTGTAGGTATAGTTACTCCAGTCTTCTATTTTACTTTGGATCTTCTTAGTTGCTCCATCCAGGATTGAAAATGGGATGCTATAATCTCCAGCGGTTATTGTGGAATTGTCGATTTATCTCTTTAATTTGCCTCATGTATTTTGGGGTTCTATTTTTAGTTGCAAAAATGTTTATGTGTCTTCTTGCTGGATTGACTCTTTGATCATTTAAAAATATCCTCTATTTGTTTGCTATTAGTATAGCCATGTCAGGTTTCTTTTTGTTACTGTTTGCATGAGTGTTTTTTCATCCTTTTATTTTTGACCTATTTGATTCTTAAAGTCCAAAATATATCTCTTGTAGCTGGCATCTAACTGGATCATGTTTTTATTCATTCGGTCAGTCTTTGCTTTTGATTTTAAGATTTAATCCATTTATGTATTTGTGGATAAGGTAGCATTGTCCTCTGACATTTTGCAATTTGTTTTCTGTTTGTCTTATGTCTTTTTTGTTCTTCTGTTCCTCCCTTGTTGCCTTTTCTTATATGTTAAATATTTTTCAGAGTACTGGGTTTTCTTTGTTTCATTTTGTTTTTTTAAGATTTTATTTATTTGACAGAGAGAAACACAGCAGAGAGGGAACACAAGCAGGGGGAGTGAGAGAGGGAGAAGCAGGCTTCCTGCCAAGCAGGGAGCCTGATGTGGGACTTGATCCCGGGTCTCCGGGATCATGACCCGAGCCAAAGGCAGTCGCTTAACCAACTGAGCCACCCAGGCGCCCCAAGAGTACTGTTTTCTTTTTTAAGACTTTATTTATTGGACAGAGAGAAACACAACTAGAGAGGGAACACAAGCAGGGGGAGTGAGGGGGAGAAGCGGGCTTCCCGCTGAGCAGGGAGCCCGATGTGGGGCTCAAACCCGGACCTCCGGGATCATGACCTGAGCCGAAGGTAGCCACTTAACGACTGAGCCACCCCAGAGTACAGTTTTAATTCCCTTTTCATCTCTTTTTATTTATTTATTTATTTATTTATTTATTTATTTATTTATTTATTTATTTATTTGGAGAGAGAGAGCATGTGCATGCTTGAGTGGGAGGGACAGAGGGAGAGAATCTCAAGCAGGAGCCATACTCATCATGGAGCTCAACATGGGGCTTAATCCTACAACCCCAAGATCATGACCATCGAAATCAAGAATTCAATGCTCAACTGACTGAGCCACCCAAGCGCCCCTCTTTTACTATATTTTTCAGTTATTTCCTTAGTGATTGCCCTGGGGATTTTAATTAACAACATATAGCAATCTAGGTCAAGTAAATTCCAACTTAATTTTAATACTGTATAAAACTTTGCTTCTCTAACTCCATCCACCTCCTCCTTTGTGGTATTATTATCATACAGATGTCATTTTATGCATGTGTACAGGTCGTGTTGGAACAGATTCAGGCCTACTAGGATGAGTTCAGGGTAGGTTTCTACTTTGCCCCTTAATCTCATCTCCTCTTTGCTTCTTTTTTTTTTTTAACATCTTATATATTTGAGAGAGAGAGAGTGAATGAGAGGGAGAGATAATCTAAAGCAGACTCCACACTGAGCGCAGAGCCTGATGCGGGGCTTGATCCCACAACTGTGAGATCATGACCTGAGCTGAAACCAAGAGATGGATGCTTAACTGACTGAGCCACCCAGGTGCCCCTCTCCTCTTTGCCTCTTAAACAATTTCACCCTCATATTAAATCTCTGTCCTCTAATTTCTATAGACATTTTCAGGCCTCTCATATCTGAGGAACAGACATGTTCACACTGACTACCCAGTGCCATTAGATATAAGTAATTTTCTCTTTAGAATTGTATGACTTGTGTTGCATGGGACCTCAAGAAGATAATTGAGTCAAATGGTTCCTAATTCTAATTTTGCATCAAATTTCTGAGTTTGGGAGGCTTTTCAATCTTACTGCATGTTGCCTAGGGTTCATTTCAGAACTTCTGACAAGAATCTCATTCTATTCTTTTTATGCTGTGTCCTAAGAAGTGAGAACAATTTGGAGCAAAGGACTATAAGTTCTAGATTGTGTTGAGCAAATGTCCTTAGTCCTAATTGATATCATTAATCTGCAGCTTATAATTTTGGGATAGTGGAAAAGCATTAAAGCATATTAAGAAATAAACATGTATTAACATAAGCATGATTTTCCTCATCCTTTTTCAGTTTAATGTGTGCATATGTAGTTAAGTGTTTCCCTAGGACCATAATTGTATGTTTTATGTAAGGATCTATGCAGTGTGTTCTAGTAGAATCCACAGTGTGGAACTGGGTGGTGCAATGCTCTAAGCCTCTGTTCCTTTGTCTATAAAATGAGGATGTACGGAGTGCTTGGGTGGCTCAGTCATTAAGTGTCTGCCTTTGGCTCAGGTCATGATCCCAGGATCCTGGGATTGAGCTCCACTCCGGGCTCCCTGCTCCTCAGGAAGCCTTTTTCTCCCCCTCCTACTCTCCCTGCTTGTGTTCCCCCTCTCTCTCTGTCTCTCTCTCTCTCTGTCTCTCTCTCTCTCTGTCTCTCTCTCTCTCTCTGTCTCTCTCTATCAAATAAATAAAACAAAACCTTAAAAAAATGAGGATGTACTTCTTAAGTTTGTAGTGAGGCTCAGATAAGTTAGTGCTTATAAAGTATTTTGAAACTTACTGTGGCCAGGCATTTCTCCAAGTATTTTGTTTGATACATTTTCTTTGGATAAAAGTCTCTCTTTTCTGATAGGGTTGACATTGCTCAAAGCAGATCCTGGTGTATTGAAAGTCGTGTCACTCACATGACATATATTCTGTCCCATAATGACCAGAGCCCTCAGGTTGTATCTATAGCTGCTCTTGAGACATCTATCTCATCGTTTAGATTTCTGGGCTCACTTGCTCACAATCTATATGAGAACAGAAGGAATCTATAGCATAAATCCGTAGTTTTGGGATGTGAACACAGAATAGTTAATATTTTTAACAGCTTCTGATTAACTAAGAGAAATGTTTGCCAGCCAGAATTTTTTTTTTAAGATTTTATTTATTTGACAGAGAGAAACACAGACAGAGAGGGAACACAAGCAGAGGGACTGAGAGAGGGAGAAGCAGGCTTCCCGCGAGCAGGGAGCCTGATGTGGGGCTTGATCCCGGGATTCCAGGATCATGACCTGAGCCGAAGGCAGTCGCCCAACCAACTGAGCCACCCACGTGCCCCAACCAGCCAGAATTTTTATTGAGAGTCATTTATTGAAGAAGGATATAGCAAGGAATTTGAACCTCTAACCATTGGTTTCCTCCAGCACCAGCATTCTCCTCCACAGGGGATGATACTAGAAGTGACAGCCATCATGTTTCCCTTGATTGTCTGGGGATTCACCAAGTTCTATAATTCTTCACAGTAACTTCAGTTTTCCTGCAAGGGAAGTCTCTGCTTAGAGAAATCAAATTTGGGAAAATTGAGAAAAACTACCACATGGATAACTACACCCACCGTCCTGTGGGAGAAATGCTAAACCATTATTCTGTGAAATAAGGCAGACTCGAGACATTCTAATGTCAGTGAAGAACAGGAGCACAGACTGAAAGTGGGAAGAGAAGAGGCTAGCTAAGGATGCAGATGCCTATGTGGGTCTTTGAACCCCCAGAGAGCCAGGGGGCAGAAGAGGTGGAGGGTAGAGGCAGTGACGCTGGTATGAAGTCGAGTCCGGTCAAGGGCCTACATGGTGCCATGGGCACCACATCGAATGTTTCAGGACTCAGCCCTGCCCGTTCCTAGCTGGACGGCCTTGGAAAAATCACATCCCTCCGTAGACCTCTCCCATCTTTCAGTTTGAAATGTAGCTAATAGCAACCCCTGTTTCACTGTGGGGGCTGTAGAAACGTGGGGGAGGAGACGGAGGCAGAGGATGGGCCACAGTGCAAGGTGGACAGCTGGCAGTCAACCAGTGGTAACTGGTAGCCCTCCCATCAAGGGTAGTGCTATTTTTTTTCAGTCTTGTCCGAAACAGTTTCCACTGCGCTTTGGTAAAGACCTATTGGGGAGGGGCCATTATTCATTCATTGGTTCATTTAGTAATTCATTCCCTTTGTCCTCACCCTACAGTCAGACATGTCAATGAGTTCAGTACGTCTCTTTTTGTTTATGTGTTGGCATAAAGTATGTATTGTTTGTGGTTATTTTTAGTTTACATAATGGTATTGAGGGACTTGAATTATTCTCTTTTCCTCTCAGTGCAATACTGTGACATCTGCTCACTCTGCCAGATGTGCAGCTGTTTTATTCTGGAAGCTGCGTGGGCCTCCAGGAAGACACCTTCCACAGTTTACTAGTTGGTTTCTGGGCAAGTCTCCCCCAGGCTGCCCCCCAAACTGTCACCTGCCACCATGAATAACACTGCAATAAACATGGATGTCACTTTACAAAGCTATGAGAGAATTGCTTTGTGATTTCCTAGGATTGGAAATGCTGGCCTGTGAGAAATACATGTATTTAATTTCTTACTTTGCTTAAATGGTTGATTGCTCCTCAAGAGTAGCTATAACAGCGGCGCCTGGGTGACTCAGTTGGTTAAATGTCTGTCTTTGGCATAGGTCCTGAAACCAGGGTCCTGGGATCGAGTCCTGCATTCAGGCTCTCTGCTCGGTAGGGAGTCTGCTTCTCCCTATAACTCTGCCCCTGCTCGCTCTCTCTCTAATTAATAAATAAAATCTTAAAAAAAAAAAAAAGTGGCTGGAGCACTTCAGTCTTACTACCTGACAGTCATGATAGTACAGCATTGGACATTACCCAGCTTTCTGATTTTTACTAGTATAGCAAGGGCAAGTTGGTATCTTGTTGTTTTTTCTTTTTTAAAGATTTTATTTATTTATTTGACAGAGAGAGAAGGAACACAGGCAGGGGGAGTGGAAGAGGAGAAGCAGGCTTCCCAATGAGCAGGGAACCCGATGCAGGGCTTTTGGTCCCAGGACCCTGGCATCAGGACCAGAGCTAAAGGCAGCCGCCTAACGCCTGAGCCACCGGTATCTTGTTTCAATTTGAACTCCTCTGGTTATTCACAAGCTTTTGAATATCTTTCTTGTGCTAATTAGTCTTTATCTTTCTTCTAAAAAACGCTAAGCCTCTGCCTTTTTTCCTGTTGGTTTGCTGTATATTTTCTTGTTGCTATTTTGCATATGCATTCTCAATATTAGCTTATTGTTGTTTTTAGGAATGTCAAATATCCTCTGGTTCTGTCAGCCATCCACTCCGGACTCATTGTAGCATCTTTTATTTATCAGAGATCTTCAACCCAACTGAAATATTGATTGGGAATAAAATGAATTTTTAGAATAGCTTAGAATAACTAACATTTATTAGTTATAATAACTAATATAGAACATCCTATTACTTAAATTATAATCTAGGAGCATGGGCTGTCTCTCCATTATTCATATGATTTTGTTTTATTTACTTTTATTTATTTATTTGTTTGTTTATTTATTTATTTAAAGATTTTATTTATTTGACAGCGAGGGACACAGCAAGAGAGGGAACACAACAGAGGGAGTGGAAGTAGGCTTCTGGCTGAGCAGGGAGCTCGATGCTGTGGGGCTCAGTTCCAGGACCCTGAGATCATGATCTGAGTTGAAGGCAGACGCTTAATGATGGAGCCACCCAGGCGCTCCTATTCATATGATTTTAAATATCCTTTGAGCTTTAAAGTTTTTTCTTTGGAAGTCCTGAGTATTTTTATTCTTATATAGTTAATTTCCAGATACTTCATAGTTTTTGTTTCTAATTTGAGTGATGTGTTATTTTTTATTTTATTTTTTAATCTGGTGTTACTGCTGTAAAGAAATCTTACTGATTTTCTGGACTGATCTTGCATCCAGCACAATTTCAGAATTCCCTGAATAGTGTTAATAGTTTGTGCTTAAGCACACCGTCGGATTGATGATTATGGTATCTTCATTTTTGTTTTAGGTGGACTCAGGTGCCATTTAGTAAACAGACAAACATGAAAAGACTTGAATAAAATAAAAAGCTCATTACTTGCCCATGTAGTGGTCCCTGGGGCAGGTAGTATTGGAGGCCAGCCATCTTCCAACCAGTGCTTCTCAGACAGGCTTTGTGATGATTGATTTTATGTGTCAACTTGGCTGGGCCATGGTGCCCAGATACTTGGTCAAACATTGTTCTGAATATTTCTGTGAAAGTGTTTTTGCATGGGATTAACATTTAGCATTTAATCCTATGGACAACAGACACATGGAAGGATGCTCGACATCACTCATCATCAGGGAAATACAAATCAAAACTACCAGGAGATATCACCTCACACCTGTCAGAATGGCCAAAATCAAAACCTCAAGAAACAAGTGTTGGTGAGGATGCAGAGAATAAGAACCCTTGTGCACTGTTGGTGGGAATGCAAACTGGGGCAGCCGCTGTGGAAAACAATGGAAAGGTTCCTCAAAGAGTTAAAAAATAGAACTTCTCTATGATCCAGTAATTACACTACTGGCATTTATCCCCCAAATACAAAATCACTAATTCGTAGGGACTCGCAGGCTGCTGTGTTTGTAGCAGCAGTACTTACAAGAGCCAAATTACGGAAGCAACCCAAGTGACCTTCGATAGATGAAGAAGATTTGGTATTTATATATACAATGGAATATTAATCAGCCATAAAAAGAATGAAATCTTGATGTTTGCAATGACATGGATGGAGCTAGAGAACATAATGCTAAGCAAAATAAGTCAGAGAAAGACAAATACCATATGATTTCTCTCATGTGTGGAATTTAAGAAACAAAACAAATAAGCGAAGGAAAAAAGAGAGAGACAAACCAAGAAACAGACTTTTTTTTTTTTTAATACTTATGTATTTAGGGGCGCCTGAGTGGCTCAGTTGGTTAAGCGACTGCCTTCGGCTCAGGTCATGATCCCGGAGACCCGGGATCGAGTCCCACATCGGGCTCCCTGCTCGGCGGGAAGCCTGCTTCTCCCTCTCTCACTCCCGCTGCTTGTGTTCCCTCTCTGGCTGTGTTTCTCTCTGGAAAATAAATAAAATCTTAAAAAAAAAAAAAAAAAGACTTGTGTATTTATTTGAGAGAATGTGTGAGAGAGAGAGAGAGCATGAGAGGGGGGAGGGTCAGAGGGAGAGGCAGACTCCCTGCTGCGTGGAGAGCCCGATGTGGGCCTTGATTGTGGGACTCTGGGATTATGACCTAAGCCAAACATAGATGCTTAATTGACTAAGCCACCCAGGCACCCCCAAGAAACAGACTCTTAACTCTAGAGAACAGACTGATAGTTACCATAGGGGAGCTGAGTGCGGGTAGGGATGAAATAGCTAATAGGAATTGAAGAGTACACTTATGATGAACACTGAGTAATGTATAGAATTGTTGAATCACTATACTGTACACCTGTAACTAATATAATATTGTATGTTAACAATATTAGAATTAAAATAAAAAATTAAAAAAACATTTAACATTTACTCTCAGATTATCTGCCACACTGTGGGTGGGCCTCATCCAATCAGCTGAAGGTCCTAATGGAACAAAAGACCAGCCTCTCTGAGCGAAAAGAAATTCTGCCAGCAGACAGCTTTCCCACCAACTTATTGATATCTATAAGATGAAAAGCATCTCTTTGAAGTTACAAGTTGGAAAAAGACACAAGACCAGAGGTTTATTTGGGAAGGGCTTTGGCCCAGATATAAGAGGAGGGGATTCAGCAGAATTTTTTATGAATGAGCCCAGTTCAAAAGCATCTGACACAGGTAGAGGAAATGTGAGGTCTCTTTATAGTTAACCCAAATCATGGAAGTGCCTAAAAGTCTTTATGATTTCTTTCTAGTGGAATTGGAGTACTTTCAGGTTATAGACTTTCCCCCAGGTGAGTAATATGTATGCTTGTCTATATGTCAGTTGATCCTTGTCAACTGGTTGAGATTGTGTCAGAAGATATTGTCATAAAATTATTACAAAAGTATATAATTGTCTTTTTTTTTTAAAGATTTTATTTTTTTGACAGAGAGAAACACAGCTAGAGAGGGAACACAAGCAGAGGGACTGAAAGAGGGAGAAGCAGGCTTCCCGCCGAGCAGGAAGCCCGATGTGGGGCTCGATCCTAGGTCTCCAGGATCATGACCTGAGCCGAAAGCAGTCGCTTAACCAACTGAGCCACCCAGGTTCCCCCAAAAGTATATAATTGTCTTTTAACCTGATTTACCTTCCACCTTATTTATATTTTGTTCCAAGATGATTTTCCCCAGTCTTATTCCCATGCCTCATAACTCTACAATGATCATTATGGCACCAGCCGAGTTCTTGGCTTTGGCCCTATAACCCTGAAGGCAAAAACACAATATCTAGGCCAGAGCTAAGCAAGACTTGTTCCATTCACTCTCAGAATAACCTTTCATGTTCCAATTAGTATCTTTTGTCAATATCTCAGAAACTGGAGAGCTCCTGGGTGACTCAGTTAAGTTTCTGCCTTTGGCTCAGGTCATGATCCCAGGGTCCTGGGATTGAGTGTCTCCTGTTCAGGGGGGAGTCTTCTTTTCCCTCTGCCCCCTGTCCCCCGCTCGAGTGTGCACACATTCTCTGTCTCTCTTAGGTTCTCTCTCAATTGAGTATGGCAGGGAACAGAAAGAGTGGGACTGGATGTTCTTAACTACTGAATTAGTAGGCTGAAATACTTTTATTTCCTCAGAAGATATTATTTTTGAGATGGTTGGGAAAATTTGAACTTGAAGTACATATTAGAAGATGACAGGGAACTAATTAGGTGTGCTAACAGGATTGTGGTTATGTAAGGAAATGTCCACACTTAGTAAAATGACATGATGTCCAAGACATGCATTAATATATTTAGGCAAAGAGAAAAGAAGTAATAAAGAAAGGAATGTGGCAAACACTTTATACTTTGTTGGATTGATATGATAGGCATATGATATTATATTGTATTTAGTTTTATGTTTGAAATTTTTTATAACAAAACATTTATCATTTTTTAAAAAGATTTATTTATTTGACAGAGAGAAACACAGCTAGAGAGGGAACACAAACAGGGGGAGTGAGAGAGGGAGAAGTAGGCTCTCCACCAAGCAGGGAGCCTGATGTGGGGCTCGATCCCAGGACTCTGGGATCATGACCTGAGCTGAAGGCAGATGCTTAACAACTGAGCCGCCCAGGTGCCCCTTTATCACAAAACACTTAAAACTCTCTACAACATACCAGTATATCTGGTTTACCCCTAAAAATGAAAAAATGAAAAATGAGAGTGACTTTACTTACACGTGGTCCATCATGCAGTTCAGTTATGTTAGGCCCTTTGTATCTGAAATAAATTATATTTTGAAATGATAATTTTTGCTTTATGTCATATTGTAAATTATGATTAAATTTCACTTGGTAAACTTTAGCTAAGTTTGAGAAGGAAAAACATTGCTTATAGTGAATTCTTATGTAGGAAATATTTTAAAATCCCTATTATAGATCTTTGTCAAAGATATTTGATATATGAAACATACTCAGACGTAAATACAGAAAATTAAAAATAATCTTGAATATGTAAATAGAAATCTAGAGTATAATAAAAATGATATGCAAAAAAATTAAAGCATGAATTTGATGAAAGGTAAGGCCTTATCACTAACCTTACAGAAATGAAAATGATTATAAAGGAATACTATGAACAACTGTTATGTCAACAATTAGATAACCCAGATGAAAGGGACAAATTCCTAGAAACACAAATTACCTACACTGACTCAAGAAGAAATAGGAAATCTCAACAGACCTAAATCAAGTAATGAGATTGAATTTAAAAAACCCTTAGTAAAGAAAAGTTCAGGACCAAATAATCTTCTTCATCAGTAAATACTGCCAAGCGGTTAAGAGCAAATACCAATCCTTTTCAAACTTTCAAATAATCGAAAAGGAAAAAAACCCTTGCTATTTATTCTATGAAGCCAGAATTACCTTGATAGTAAAGACACAGACATCACATAAACACACACACACACACACACACACACACACACACACACACACAGAGCTATAGACCAATATCCCTTATGAATATAGATGTAATAATTCTCAACTAAACAGTAGCAAGCTGAATCCAACAACATATTAAAGAATTACACATTATGACCAAACAGGATTTATCCTAAGAATGCAGGGTGGTTCAACTCAAAAATATTGACCAATGCAATAACATCACATTAATAGAATGAAGGAGGTTAAAAAACACATGTTCATGTCAATTTACATTTAAAAAAATCCTTCATTTGAAAAAATTCAACACCTTTTCATAATAAAAACACTCAGGAAACAAGGAATAGAAGGGAAATCCCTTGACATGATAAAGAACACATATGAAAAACCCACAGCAAATATCATACTCAACAGTGAAAGACTGAAAGATTTCTTTCTAAGATCAGGAACAAGACAAAGATACCCACTTTCATCTGTGATATCCAACATTATGCTAAAAATTCTACCCAGGGCAAGAAAAAGAAAGGCATCCAAGATTTCATTCGTCAATTTTTCCTCAATAAAGCTAAGGTGAGGGGAAAAGATCCAAATTGGAAAAGAAGTAAAACTACCTTTTTTTGAAGACGACATGATTTCACATAGAGAAAATCCTAAAGAATTCATATAAAAATTACTAAAGCTAATAAATTCAGCACTGTTTCTGGGTACAGATCTACACATGAAAGTCAGTTGTGTTTCTATATAGCAGCAGTGAACAAGCTGAAAATAAATAATAAAACAATTCCAGGGGTGCCTGGGTGGCTCAGTCGGTTAAGCATCTACCTTTGGCTCAGGTCATGATCCCAGAGTCCTGGGGTTGAGCCCTGTGTCCGGCTTCTTGCTCAATGGGGAATCTGCTTCTCCCTCTGACCCTACACCCCCATCCTTGTTCATACTCTCTCACTGTCTCTCTCTGCTGAAATAAATAAAATCTCTAAAAAAAAAAACAAAACAATTCCATTTACAGGGGAAACAGGTTGGTTCAGTTGGTAAAGCATACAGTTCTCCTGAGGTTGTGAGTTTAAGCCCCACGTTGGGTATGCAGCCAACAAAACAAACAACAACCACAATCCCATTTACAATAGCATCCAAAAAAAAATACCTCCGAATAAATTTAGCTCAGGAGGTGAAAGACTTGTACACTGTAAACTAAAAAACATTTCTGAAAGAAACTAATGAAGTCCTTGCTCATGGACTGGAAGACTTAGTGTTATTGAAATGTCCATACTACCCAAAGCAATCTTCAGAATCTATCCCTATCAAAATATCAATGGCATTTTTTTGCAGAAATGGAAAAGCTTATTTTCAAATTCATAGATAGTTGCAAGAAGTCCTTAAGTGGCCAGAGCCACTGAAAAAAAGTTGGAGGGTTCCCAAATCCTAATTTCAAAAAACTTACTACTAAGATGTAGTAACTGTATGGCACTGGCATTAGGATAGACATACAGAACAATGGAATGAAGTTGAGAGTACAAGATAAATTCAAACATTTATGACAAATTGATTTTTGACAAAGGTGCCAAGGACTTTCAGTGATAGAAGGAATAGTCTTAGGTGTTGGTGAGGATGTGGAGAAAAGGGAACCCTCCTACACTGTTGGTGGGAATGCAAGCTGGTGCAGCCACTCTGGAAAACAGTATGGAGGCTCCTTAAAAAGTTGAAAATAAAGCTATCCTACAACCCAGCAATCGCACTACTAGGTATTTACCCTAAAGATACAAATGTAGTGATCCAGAGGGGCACGTGTACCCCAATGTTTATAGCAACAATGTCCACAGTAGCCAAACTATGGAGAGAGCCTAGATGTCCAGCAACAGATGAATGGATAAAGAATATGTGGTGTATATATACAGCGGAATACTATGCAGCCATCAAAAATGAAATCTTGCCATTTGCAACGATGTGGATGGAGCTAGAGGCTATTATGGTAAGCGAAATAAGTCAATCAGAGAAAGACAATTATCATACGATCTTACTTATATGAGGAATTTGAGAAACAAGACAGAGGATCATAGAGGAAGGGAAGAAAAATGTGAAACAAGATGAAACCAGAGAAGGAGACAACTCATAAGAGACTCTTAGGAAACAAACTGAGGGTTGCTGGAGAGAAGGGCTGGGGGAGGGATGGGGTAGCTGGGTGATGGACAGTGGGGAGGGTATGTGCTATGGTGAGTCCTATGAATTGTGTAAGACTGATGAATCACAGACCTATACTCCTGAAACAAATTTACATTATATGTTAATTTTTAAAAAGAAGAAATAGTCTTTTCAACAAGTGGTGCTGGGACAATGAGATAATCACAAGGAAAAGAATGAAGTTGGATTTTTGTCTTCCACCATAACAAAAATTAACTCAAAAATAGATCTACAACCTAAATTTAATAGCCAAGACTATAAAACTCTTAGAAGAAAACATGGAGGTGAATCTTCATGCCCTTGGATTTTACAGAAGATCCTTAAGTATGACACTAAAAGCAAGAGCAGCAGCAGCAGCAAAAAAAAAAAAAAAAGATACATTGGACTTGATCACAATTCAAAGCTTTGTGCATCAGAATACATTATCAGGAGGGTGGAAATCAATCTACAGAATGGGAGAACTTATTTACAAATAATAATATCTAGTATTCAGAATATGTAGAGAACTCTTAAAACTCACAAAATAAGAAAAAGAATGCGACAACAACAACAACAACAACAAAAACGGGTAAAAGACTCAAATACACGTGTCTCCAGAGAAGCCAACAAGTACTTAAAGATGCTTAACATCATTAGTCATTAGGGAAATGTAGATTAAAACTATAATAAGATAACATTTCATACCCACAAGATGGATACTAAAAAATGTTGGGGAGAATGTGAAGAAATCAAAACCCTCAGTGTTGCTGGCAGGAACGTAAAATGGTCCAGTCCCTGTGGGAAACATTTGGTGGTTTCTCAGTAAGTTACACAAATAATTAGTATAGGACCCAGCAAATTCCACTCCTAAGTTTATACCCCAAACATTGAAAGCAGGTGCTTAAATACATATCTTTACATAAATGTTCATTGCAACACTATCCGCAATAGCTAAAATGAGGAAACAACCCAAAATACTAAAGAGAGTCCTTCGGGCTGAAGTGAAGGGACACCAGACAGAACCACAAATCCACATGAAGAAACAAAGAGAAGCAGTAAAGGTAATTATTTTGGGAAATCAAAAAGACAGTATAAATGTATGTTTTGTCTACAATTTTTTTCTCCCCTCTGATTGAAAAGACAGCTACAAGCAATAATTACAAATCTATTTTGATGGGCACCCCTATATGAAGGTATAATTTGCATGATAATAATATGCAAAGGGGAGTGGATAGAATGAAGCTATTAGGAGCAAAGTTTTTAAAAATACTTTTGTAATTAATGTGATATCAATCCAAACTAGATTTTTATACATTAAAATCTTTTCATTCCCATATTGATGACTAAGAAAATATTTCAGAAAATATTAGTCAACGTTGAGTTCTTTGAGAGCCATATATCTCTCAAGTATCTCCTGGTTTTAGCATTCGGTGAGTTTGTGATGTTCTAAATTCCCCAGACTGTGCATTCTGATTATCAGATCTCTGTATTGGTGATGGAGGCTGACACAAAAGTTGTTCACCTCACAAGTCTTTTATGGGTTCTAGTATAAATTTTGGTATTTATGTAGCAAGGCAGGCAAGAAAGTCCAATCCTGCCCAGCTTGACATCTCTTGTTGTGACCCATGACCATGATTATTATTTCTTCTTTTCAGGAGAAGACAAGAGGAAGGAGGGAAAGAAAGTTTCGTATACTCTCCTGTTTTTACTTTCCTCTCTTAAAATATTGGACTTAATCTCTAAATCTTAGTTATCCAAGGGTATTGCTTTTTTCCTTAAAGGAGAAAGCAGATGTCAGGGAGCCCTCCTCCAACCTCTGTAATGCAGTGTCCTTGACGATAAGCTCTGTGCCTTGCTTGTTCCTCTTAGACCAAAGCACTGGCCATTTCATGTCTAACATATGATGGGCCCAAAGACTAAACCACGTAGCTAAAGCATGAAAACTAAAAGAACACTGGGAGCTAAAGAAAGTCGTTTGAGAGAATAGTACCCATTCAAGGATCAATAAATCAACAGCTGGGAAGATTCTTCACCCGGCCCCCTCTTCCTTTTCTTTGTCAGACTTTTGTTCTTTGGCCTGTAGGGGCCTGAGGGTAACCTTCCGCTGTGGTCACATGATCTGAATGCTGCAGCTCCTTGCTACTGACAACTTTCCCCTTGATACTTGTCCAGGTCAGGCACAACACTCTCAGCTCAGTGGATTTCTGTTTCTGCATTGGGATCACTTGGGGAGCATAAAGAAAGGATGGAAGAAATGGAGGAGCAAATCATGGAGGAGTCCCCGGAGGGAAGATCTAACCAGTAGGAAGTGTTCTGAGGAGGCTACTCCTCTCTTGGCTACCTTTAGCCTCCTGACTGGGAGAAGGGAGAATAAAAATCAAGACTTACAGGATTTTGGAGTTGAGATGACATTCACCACTGTAAGTAACCTGGTCGCTGCCACATATGGGTTCACTTGGCTTGATGTGAGAGAAAATCCAGCACTTATTTATATTCTCAGTGCATTCCACCTGAAGATGAGACACAGATTACTGCTTTGGATGCCTTCCTCCGGGACCTGTGAACATCGTAGTCAATGGTAGCCAGAGGTAGTGGGGTTGAGAGCTTGAAGAAAGAATGCCAGATCAGGAGTCCAGAGAGCAGTCTTTTGCAGCAGGGGTTGACCCCCGGCACTTACCCAACAATATGAATACGAATATAGTATAATATAAATTATAATATAACATATAATCTGTGAACTCCCCCAGTCTGAGCTATAAGTTCATCATTAGGATAAAAATCCCTGTCCTACCAACCACAAAATGTGATTGTTAGATTACAGAAAGGAACATGTCTCAAAGGTTAGACTTTTCTTATGAACATTACTGAGTGACTTGTATGTGGTGCATCAGACAGCAGTGGTGTCAAAATTGTCACAGCAGAGGTAGGGTGTAGAAGGAAGGGGGCAGAGAGAATATTTGTGGGGCCTTAGTGTGGGGGAGGCAGGATGTACATTTTGTCCTATCTTGGCTGGAAGAATGATCAGGGCAGCATAGGACAGACCTGATCTTGAGCCATGATTTCATCATCCATTTACTGGTTCACAATAGTTTGCTTCTATCCCACAAGAGATTATGAACTGATTGGAACAATGCATGGGAAGAGGGATTAGGAACATATGAAATGTGCTACACACAGTTGATGACCCAGCTTTTACTGTGATGTTACTCCCATGCAAACCCCTCTGCCCCCACTTCTCAGAGGAAAGTTCTGGGGCTACTGAGGAGACTGGCTTGCTCCCCATTCCTGTTCTTGGGACCCAAGGAAGTAGAGCTCACCTTTGTCTCTTGTAGGTGAGCCCTTGTGCCTGTAGGAAGAAGGAAATCTAGAAAATGAAAACATATTCAGAAGTGCTGTTGCTCTGTCTTCTGACCTTAGGGGGAAACACTAGAATGAGGGAGACCCTGTTGGCACAAGGGAAGCATCAGATCCCATCAGAAGGTGGCGATTGAAGTAATTGCCAGTGGCCAGTGATTTAATCAGTTGTGCCTTTGTGGAATTGTATAAAATTTCTGGACAGGAGAGATTCCATTCCGAAGCTTTATTCTCCTTTCTAACTAATGAACTCTTGAACTGGGCCGGGAGGGGTCACTGTATTACAAACAGTTATTTGTAAAATCCAACAGAACAACTGGTCCTCCGACCAAAAAACTGTTGACATGACCTTTATGAAGACAAAAATGTTGACTACTGCGTCCCAGGAGGAGTTTTCTTGATAGCATCTATAAATTAATCAACTAGGTAGTCATCAAAGGCAGCTCAACCGGTTAGCACTGAATTAAGGTTTTTTTCTCTTCTTTATATCCTGTAGTTACCTTCCTTCTTTCTCACAAAAACCCCTTGCTTTCCCATGTGAGCAGGATGCTTTTCCGGTCGTTCTGGAAACTGTGCTTGCCAAATTGTGATTCTGAGACCTCAGCTAAAGGCCTTTGTTCTTTTTCAGCTTTGCGTCTTTTTCTCAGTTGACACCGTCCTAATGGAACCTCCATAAAAATCCTAAACCAGAAGGTCTGGAGAGCTTCTAGGTTGAACATACTGAGGTGCTGGGAGGGTGGTATGCTCGGAGAAGGTATGGAAACTCTGCCCCTTCCCACATACCATGACTGGAGACATCTCTTCCTTTTGGTTGTTCCTGAGTTGTGTCCTTTATAAGAAACTAGCAATAGTAAATAAAGCACTATCCTGAGTTTTGTGAGCAAGTCTAGCAAATTACTGAACCGGAGGAGGGGGTCAGGGAACTCCTGACTTAAAGCTAATTGGTTAGAAGCATTGGAGGCCCAGTTTTGTGACTCTTTCTGAAGTAGGGTCAGTCTCGTGGGACTGAGTCTTCAACTGTGATGTTTGGATGGATGCCAGGTAGTGGTGTTATAATTGTATTAAATTGTGGGATACCCACTTGGTATCCACAGAAAATGGGAGGATTGCTTGGTGTGGAAAACCCACACATTTGGTGGCAGAATTGTTGGAGAAGAAGGAAATAGTTTATTCTTCAGTAGAAGAAGAGAAAGGGTTTTCCCTGACAGATATGAGAGGCATGAAGAATAGTTATCATATTTGTTACAGAGCCTCTTAAGATGTGAGAGGCTTGAAAAAAATGTTTTAAGTGAGAGAAATCATCGGCAGAAAGTAAAAAATTGAAGGTAAATGAGAATTTCAGAGACCAAATGTACAAAGGACCTGTTGAGTGTAGAGACCACTCTTAGGCGACAGGCCTGAGGAATGGAAATCTGAAGAAGGCAAGAGGGCCCCCAGTGACCAGTGACCACTGAGCTGATGCAGATAGGTTCATTAAACAATCCACCTGATGGGGCGCCTGGGTGGCTCAGTTGGTTTGAGCGACTGCCTTCGGCTCAGGTCATGATCCTGGAGACCCAGGATCAAGTCCCGCATCGGGCTGCCTGCTCGGCGGGAGGCCTGCTTCTCCCTCTCTCACTCCCCCTGCTTGTGTTCCCTCTCTGGCTGTGTTTCTCTCTGGAAAATAAATAAAATCTTTAAAAAAAAAAAACAAAAAAAACAATCCACCTGAAAGAGCCATAGGCCCTAAGTGACCAATTACAGCCACACACAGTTCTTAAGATTACCAAAAAAGGGAAAATTCCATAAGTCCCCATATTTCCTCCTCCTGCCCTATGACTATAACTGCTCACCACCGCCTCCTGGCGGTCTCTGCTTCGCTGTCCTGCCTGATGCTCCCTTGTGGTGTAGCCAATAAACTTTTATGTCTCTTGTCCTGCCTTGGGTGAATTCTTTCACCATGGCCCTGGCCCTCACCCAATCAGAATGCACCACATTGAGCCCCTCAGAGATTCCCTACAGTTAAGCAGGAACACTGTTTACTGTAAAACCAGTCATTGACCAGAATATCTGATTCTATTTCCACAGAGCCTAAGCAACTCCTTTTGAGATTTGAGAAACATAAATGTACAGACTCGGGAAATGAATGTTTTTAAGGTTTGAATGCCTCGATAGTAATCAGGTATTTTAGAAAGGTCCTGGGTTTGGAAGGTCTGGATTTTACTCCCAGCTTTGATACCAATGACATTGAGGGAATCCTTTCTCCTTCTGGGTTCTGTTTCTACATCTGTAGAATTAGGAATTAGGATTAAACAAAACTGAATAGCACTTCCACTCCTACCTCTGACTATCCTATAATCCTGGATACACCCCAGAAAATGTGGGCAGAGCAAGGATATGTAACTCACCCACTGCAAAGGCAGCCCACACAGAGATGGCCAACACAAGATGGCATTCGCAAAAACCTCCCTCATGATGGCAGAAGCGCTATGACAATATGCAGCCTTTGATGCTAGGAGAGAGAAAATTCCCTGGGAAGTACACATTCTCACAGAGATCCCGCACTGACCAGGAAGCCAAGTCTTCCTTCCTCAGGCCATTTGGAATGAATTTTGTCTGATGCAATTAAGTTGCTTCATTTATTTCCCTAGAACAATTGGACATTAGAAGAAAATGATCTAAAAAATGGAATTTTAGATGATGCCAGAAAAAGAGCTAGTGAAGACTCTCTACAGGGGATCATTTGGTAAAGAATATGTACCAAGAATTTTGCAATTAAATGTTTAAAAGTTGATCTTTGTTTCTGAGGTAAGAGGGGCAGCCACTAGGAAGTTCAGTGACTGGTATTAAATCAACAAGACAATAAAAGACAGGAAGAGACAAAAACAACACTCATTTCTTAATCTTCCATATTATTACTTTGATGTTAATGTTTAGTAATAACAGCATTGAAGGGAAAACCATAGAGTATTTACTAACAGCTTACTTGCATTATTGAAAATATTATAGTACAAAGTGGTTGACATTACTTATATGCAGGTTTCAATCCATTTTCCAGGCAAATTATATATCTAGGTAGTTTCTACCCAAGACCCTCCCTGAGTAAAACAAATAATAAATTATATAACCCTTCCCCTACTCAAAGGTTTGCAAATTCGTATATCCACTTTACCTGCTAGGACTCCCATAGTTGCTGTGAAAAACAGGCTGGACAAGGTAATTTTTATTTCCAGTTTGTTGATAATGAAATAATGATGTATGTGGGAGTGGGTGGGTGGGGGAGGAAATGTCTTTTCAAGGCTGAGAGAAGAGAATGAACTTTGTTTTTAAAGATTTTTTTTATTATTAGTTTTGTGTTAACTCTTCACCCAGCGTGAGGCTCGAAGCCACAACATGGACATCAAGAGTGGCACGCTCTACTGACTGAGCCAGCCAGGTGCCCCGAAGGAAGGGGACCCTGAAGTTAGGAATGTGGTCACAACTCATACTTATTCCTTCCAACCCCAAATCCTGTACTGCCTAAATCTTGTGAGTTTCTATTTCAGGTTTTGTTTTGTTTTTTAAAGATTTTATTTATTTGACAGAGAGAAACACAGCCAGAGAGGGAACACAAGCAGGGGGAGTGAGAGAGGGAGAAGCAGGCTTCCCGCTGAGCAGGAAGCCCGATATGGGGCTCGATCCCAGCGGCGCCCCTCTACTTCAGTTTTTTAATGGTGGTATATCCTGTCCTCTACCGCTGCAGTCTAGTCATGCTTGCCAAACGTGGACCTAGCAATGTAGAGCTGTGTCCTACCCAAATTTTGAATTCCTGTTTTTATCTGTATAGCAATCATTGTATTCAGGACAGCTGTAGGTATGTACACAGTACTATAAATTGCTAAATCCTCCAATGTAGTTGCTTATTTCATCAGTAGTCAAAAGTATGTATTGAGTTTATCGAAACCTTTAATGTAGTTTTCTTGTACTGACTCATAGTATCTTAACATGGAAAGTTACCTGATATGGAATCTGCCAGGTTCAGCCTTGTTGATTGGTGTTGAGGAATCCTGGGATGGGGTGCTCTTTCCATGAGCACTAAATGGTAGCTCCTTCTACCACTTGGAACAAAAGTCCCTCAAAACACCGACTTTAAAGGAAAAGTTCCGAGGTTATTGGGTGTCATAAATTCTCTAGGTCCCAGTCCTGGATGAATGGCCTTAAACAGGGACATGCTGCATAGTTCTGGGAGGTGGAGTATACTTTCTCAGTACTGTTTTTTTGTTTGTTTTTTAAGTAGGCCCCACACAACATGGAGCCCAAGCTGGGGCATGAATTCCTGACCCTGAGCTTAAGACCTGAGCTGATATCAAGAGTTAGAGGCTTAACCAACTGAGCCACCCAGGTGCCTCTATATTCTCAGTGCTGTTCTAATTGACCACAGCTGGTACCATGATAGTCTCCAGAACTTTTGTTTTCAGTCCCTCTAAATTTGGGCCCACTTAGACTTCTTCTTAAAATTTTATTTATTTATTTTATTTGAGAGAGAAAGAAGGAGGAGGAGCAGAGGGGGAGAGAGAAAGAGAGGGAAAGAACTCCAAACAGACTCCACGCTGAGCATGAAGCCTGACATGGGGCTCAATCCCACAACTCTGAGACAATAACCTGAGCTGAAACCAGGAGTTGGATGCCCAACCCACTTAGCAACCCAGGTGCCCCACCCCGAGATAGATATATATTTTTTATTTTATTTTTTTTTAAAGATTTTTATTTATTTGACAGAGAGAAACACAGCCAGAGAGGGAACACAAGCAGGGGGAGTGAGAGAGGGAGAAGCAGGCTTCCTTCCTTCCCGATCGATGTGGGACTCGATCCTGCGTCTCCAGGATCATGACCTGAGCCGAAGGCAGTGGCTTAACCAACTGAGCCACCCAGGCGCCCCAAGATATATATTTTTTAAACTCTTTCTCTTTTTTTAAATTTATTTTTTAAAGCTTTTATTTATTTATTTGACAGACAGAGAGAGAGACAGATCACAAGTAGGCAGAGAGGCAGGCAGAGAGAGAGGAGGAAGCAGGCTCCTGGCTGAGCAGAGAGCCTGATGTGGGACTCGATCCCAGGATCCTGAGATCATGAGACCTGAGAGGAAGGCAGGCGCTTAACCAACTGAGCCACCCAGCGTCCCTCTCTTTCTCTTTTTAAGTTTATTTGTTTAAGTAATCTCTATACCCGATGCAGTGCTCTAACTCATGACTCCAAGATCCAAAGTCACAGACTCCTCCTGTGACTCGGTTATCCGTGTATGGACCTTTGAATATTACTTGTTGCTGGAATTACTCAGAATCCTGCTGACCCTTTGTTTTCACAGGTACACACTGAAAAATCACGTTCACGCTAAATAAGTAGATGGGGGGCGCGTTGGTGACTCAGTGGGTTAAGATCTATTTTAATTATCAAAACAAACTTACAAATTAGATATAGTGTTATCCTCATGTCACTGATCTGGAAAATGCAGCACTGCCATATTAAATAACTTGCCAATGTGCACATAGCTGATGAGTAACACAGCTGAGATTTGAACTGGTTCTGGGGTCTTTCACTTTCACACCCCACAGTCTCCAATAGTCATAGCTTCATTGTATTTTTTACTGAGTATCTGAGAACCTCGATGTTTGCTGATTGCAGCTTTGCACAAGCTTATTCTAGTTTCTTTATTCTTATGGCAGATTCAGACTCACAGGAGAGGGATGCTGCTTTCCAGAAAGAAAGGAGGGAGAGAAGGAAGACTGGGAGACACAGAGAAGGGAAAGCGAGACAGGGAAGAGGACGAGGATCGTGGATTTCCAGGTAGGATGAAGCAAGTCAGAGTTCGATCAGCAAGATAGGAGGAGAGTGAGCTAGTCTCCTTAATTCCCACCGGCATTAGTAATTTCAGCGTTTCCCCCAACTTGGGGAGAAGAAAATGATATGATATTGTTACTTTATCATTATTTTTTAAGATTTTATTTATTTGAAAGAGACAGAGCATGGGGGTTAGGGAAGAGGCAGAGGGAGAGGGAGAAACAGACTCCTGGCTGAATGCAGAGCCCAACATGAGGCCCCATGTGGGGCTGGATCCCTGGACCCCAAGATCATGCCCTGAGCCAAGTCAGATGCTTAACTGACTGAGCCACCCAGGCGCCCTGCCATTTTACTTTAATTCACATTTCTTCACCCAAATGAATATGAATACTTTTCTAAGAGATTGTGTCTTTTTGGATTGGTCTTTGTGAACTGAAAACTCAAACCTTTTCTCCAGTTTTTCCGTAGTCTTTCCTCAGAAATTCAAAAGAGTTATTACTTCTTTGTAACTAATCAAATTTTATGATCTCCAAAGTACATTTTTACTAGATCGATTATTTATGTGCTAATTGTTTATTAATTGGGTTTATGGAATATATCATCACACAAATATTTTTACATGGTATTTATTTATTTATTTATTTATTTAAAGATTTTATTTATTTATTTGACAGAGAGAAACACAGCCAGAAAGCAGGGGGTGGGGCGAGAGAGGGAGAAGCAGGCTTCCCACCGAGCAGGGAGCCTGATGCGGGACTCGATCCTGGGTCTCCAGGATCATGACCTGAGCTGAAGGCAGTCGCCCAACCAACTGAGCCACCCAGGTGCCCCTTTACGTGGTATTTAATCAAATAATTCCATTTTAGTATTACATAGTTTCTGTTTTCTTATCTTCTTTGATGCAATTGTCTCTGCCCCTAAGTTTTAGATGTAGTCATGTAGACCTTTTTTTTTTTTTTAAAGATTTTATTTATTTGACAGAGAGAAACACAGCCAGAGAGGGAACGCAAGCAGGGGGAGTGAGAGAGGGAGAAGCAGGCTTCCTGCTGAGAGGGGAGCCCGATGTGGGGCTCGATCCCGGGTCTCCGGGATCATGACCTGAGCTGAAGGCAGTCGCTTAACCAACTGAGCCACCCAGGCACCCCCATGTAGATCTTTTTTGCAAAATATTATTGTTTTATTTTTAATTTAAAGATTATTTATTTATTTGACAGAGAGAAACACAGCTAGAGAGGGAACACAAGCAGGAGAGTGAGAGAAGGAGAAGCAGGCTTCCCGCTGATCAGGGAGCCCGATGCGGGGCTCGATCCCAGGATCCTGGGATCCTGACCTGAGCCAAAGGCAAATGCTTAACAACTGAACCACTCAGGTGCCCCTGGATATTTTAAGTGTGAACATTTAAATAGGGCTTTTAAAAAATATTTTACATATACAGAGAGCTACGGTGATGAAGCCATTGTCACCAGCTGGCTCAGTCAGTGGAGCATGTGACTCTTGATCTTGGCATTGTGAGTTCAAGCCCCACATTGGGTGTAGAGATTACTGAAAAATAAAATCTTTTAAAAAAAAAGAAAAGAAAGAACTAAATAGATCTTTATAAGCCAACAAATAGCTTTAATAGTTTTGAAAATGAATTAAAAAATAGGAAAACAAATCAATAAAACAAAGGCAAGAATCCAATATTGGGAGTTTTTAATCTTCTAAGAAAAGGAAGAGAGTAGATGGCTTAGTCTTCTCTCAGGACGCTGTGTCAGATGGTGCATATAGAAGTCGGCTATAGGCTGACTGAACATAAAAAAAAAAAGTTACAAAGAAGAAAAAAAGACTGCGCTCTAGGGAGCCATGCAGGAGGCTGACCCCGAGAGGTGGCAGAAGAGGGAGCTCCAGGCCAAAGCCAAGAGGATGGAAAAGCTGAATCACAGCACTTCCGCGAAGTACGGGGGCATGGGTGATGCCCAAGCAAAGCACAGAAACACGCTTTACAGATCCAGGATGTGTAAGAAAATGTAAGCAGCCACATACGGTTTATTTTAGTAAACCAAGCAATAGAAAGAGACCTCAGTTCAGTCAAGAAATAGCCTCTCCGTCCAGGCTTCCTTCCATGATAAGTCCCCGTCACCATTAAATACTTCCCTGGATCTCCCACCCAACAGCTCCCCAAGTCAGCTCTTCACCTCCATCTAACAATCAGCTCGTTCATACCACCTGAAAGAGTTGATAAAGAAATAGAGCAAAAAACAAGAATAAAAAAATAATAACAGGGGTAGGAAAATCTGTTTGAGGCAGAAATAACAATTAAAAATTATCCGAAAGGGGGCGCCTGGGTGGCTCAGTCGTTAAGCGGCTGCCTTCAGCTTAGGTCATGATCCCAGGGGCCTGGGCTCCAGCCCCACAGCATGTCTGCTCAGCAGGCAACCTGCTTCTCCCTCTCCCACTACCCTGCTTGTGTCCTGCATTCACTGTCTCTCCTCTGTCAAATAAATAAAGAAAATCTTTTAAAAAGTTATCCAAAAGGATCATTTGAATCTCTGAAACCTCCAGACTTACACTGTTACTTGTCCAATTATATACTGAAGAAAAGAAAATAGGCAGCGGCTCGCTGATCACAAGCACTTTGGGTGAGAGCGACTTACTGTGTCCTTACTTGTATCCAGCTCTGAGACAGAAACAAATGAGAATCTCCCAGCACATGCTGCCAGAGTATGAGAACCCAAAGATTTTATTCCTTTTATGTAAGCAGAGAATTATAATGTTCCTACTATTTGGATATAAAACCAGACATTTTTATAAAAGATGACACAGGAAAATGTAGACTTCTAAAATAGTCTTAAAACAGGTATCCTGGATTATGCTGAGTGAAATAAGCCAAGCAGAGAAAGTCAAGTATCATACGGTTTTACTTACTTGTGGAGCATAAGGAGTAACATGGAGGACAGTGGGAGAAGGAAAGGAAATGTGAACTGGGGTAAATTAGAGAGGGAGATGAAGCATGAGAGACTTGACTTTAGACTCTGAGAAACCAACTGAAGGTTATGGAAGGGAGGAGTAGGGGGTTGGTTGAGCCTGGTGGTGGGTATTGAGGGCATGAATTGTATGGAGCACTGGGTGTGGGGCATAAACAATGAATCTTGGAACACTGAAAAAAAATTATTATTATAAAAAAAAATAAACAGGTATCCTGGGCACCTGGGTGGCTCAGTCGGGTAAGTGTCTGCCTTAGGCTCAGGTCATGATCCTGGAGTCCTGGCATCAAGTCTCACATCCAGCTCCCTACTCTGGAAGAAGTCTGCTTCTCCCTCTCCCTCTGACCCTCCCCCCTGCTTATGCTCTCACTTGCGCATGCTCTCTCTCTCTCAAAAATAAATAAAAATCTTTATTAAAGATTTACTCTAAATGCAATCAAAGTAGGAACATAAAGGTCTAAGGTATCTTAACCCCTTTCCAAATATAACCCATCTTGCAGAATATACCATTCTCTTTCCTTCTCAGAAAGTGATAGGAAATGGAATGCCCAAATGTGTGTGTGTGTGTGTGTGTGTGTGTGTGTGTGTGTGCACGCGCGCGCTTATTGAGAGGAATTTGTCCCAGTCTCAAAGCACACCTTTAATGGAATATTTAACATGATAGAGATTCTGAATCAGAAAACTGTTGAAGTTTGGGACAAAGAACACAGAGGCACAGAGCTAAAAAGCCTAGATTTTGCCAAATGATAGTATAGTTTAGGATATTTGAAGACAGTGGGTATTCAAATATTTAAGCTTTTCAAAGAAGTGGGTGAGGTTAGGGAGGAGAGAGAGGAAATGAGTTAATAGTTAGAATGGCACAGGCTATTAAATGGAGATAGAATCAGAATATGAGTCCTGGTTTTCTGTCAAAGAGAGATACTGATTATATGTGTCTAAAAGAGAACTTTAAGCACCTCTATTTTGACCTCACTCCTACTTTCTAATTAGGCTTATCTCTTAACTTGGGCCAAAGACCCTTTGGACAAAGCATTCCCCATGGGGACTGAAACTACTCCTCAAACAATAAGAACCGCCCTGAGCCAGCAGGACAATGATGGTGACTAACCCCAAGATGTGCAGACCTGACCTTCACTGTCCCCTGGCACGTACCCATTGACCTTTGTCCAACAGTTCCCTTGGATAATTCTGGAAGTCAGTACTTTGGAGACAGTCTTGGAGAAGCTAGTCTGCCATCTTCCAGGTGTCAGCCCCCCTGAAATAAATTCCTTTCTCGTTTCCCCACCACTGGTCCCTCTTCCTCTGGATTTTGTCCACAGCGAGTGGCCGTACCCGGTCCATTTGGGGGTCCAGAGCCAGGGGCTCATGCACCCCTGCGACTGGTTACATTTCTGTTGAAGGATTTTTTTCCAGTGAATCAATGCTTCACTAACGCTACATGGCAGACTAGGTAATAAATAATGATAAATAATGAAATAGTGATAAGACTAGCTACAGTCTAAGAGAAGCCTATGGAAGTAGCTATACTGAAGGAAGCAAGCCGGATAGCAGCCCTCGAATAGGAGCTGAAGAAAAATCAACAAGCAAGAAAAGTATAGACAGGAATCTGAAATCGAAATAGTGAAATATAACAAGATGTCAAATTAGCATTCAAGGAAAGATAATGGCTCGCCGTGTAAGCTTAACTCCTGCAGGAGCTGGTTTGGTAACAGCACTCCTGGGGAAACGACGTGTGTGTGTTTATCGTAGAAAACATGTAACTCATTGAATTCATGTTGGGAGGCAAGGTGACGGCAGATTGCTTGAGAGAAAGCAAAATACAGCATAAACACACCAGTCTGCGTGAAGCCCGTGTGAATGCGGTACGCCCATATGGCCTCTGACTTCATTAAAAATTGAGGAGACAGTCTCCCTAAAATCTGTATACACTCTCATTCTCCAAAACTTGGCAAATCTCCTGTGCAGACAACACAGCACTGGCCGCTCTGATGGGCATGACTCTGACATGTCCCACGCCCCTTTATGTTAAAGCTTTTGAAGCTTTAATGTAAATACTATTGACTTATTTTAAATTTAATTTTATTTATTTGACACAGAAAGAGCACAAGCAGGGGAGCAGCAGATGGAGGGAAAGGGAGAAGCAGGTTCCCCGCTGAGCAGGGATTCCAATGCAGGACATAGTCCCAGGACCCTGGGATCATGACCTGAGCTGAAGGCAGACGCTTAACCGACTGAGACAGGGCGCCCCTAGATATGATTTCTGACAGACTTTTACAAATACTGAAAGTAGCTTCCAGACCCTCTTCTTTTAAGGATCTTTGGAGATCCAAGGAGATCCATCCAAGGAGGACAAAAATTCAGTGACTTCCCAAAATAATTAACATGAAATTACAGGTCCTGATTATCCTTATTTACTTTTTCATGAAATGCTCCATAGAGTTTTAAAAAGACACAAAGAACATTTTTATATTTAGATAAGCCTTTTAAAATATAAAGTAAGGGTCACCTGGGTGGCTCAGTTGGTTAAGCGACTGCCTTCGGCTCAGGTCAATATCCCGGAGACCCGGGATCGAGTCCCACATCGGGCTCCCTGCTGGATGGGAAGCCTGCTTCTCCCTCTCTCATTCCCCTGCTTGTGTTCCCTCTCTAGCTGTGTTTCTCTCTGTCAAATAAATAAATAAATAAAATCTTTTAAAAAATAAAATAAAATATAAAGTAAGACCACAAGCAGTGTGACAGGTTTTCTTTTTTCTTTTTATATCTACTAAAGATTTTATTCATTTATTTGAGAGAGATTGAGAGTGAGAGAAGGAGTGGAAAGAGAAGGATAGGCAGACTCCACACTGCGTATGGATCCCCAACAGGGAACTCAGTCTCCGGACCCTGAGATCATGACCTGAGCTGAAATCGAGAGTCGAAATCAAGCTTAACTTAACTCCTCAGTGTGAAATGTTTTCTTCTGTCACTTGCAAACTCTGGAGAAGGCAATCCTCAGAACCCTAGAAGTGCCATGGAAATGTCTTCCTTTCCAATCAGGATACACTGAATTCAACCAGGAGTCAAGGGTTCTGGGTTCCGGCTGAACACTGCACTTTTTATATTGCAGTATCTGTGATTCCTTCGAGCTTAGAGAAGATGCCCGGTCACAACTTGGATGTGTGATGCCCGGTCACAACTTGGATGTGTGATGGCGTAAGGGTGATCATAAAAGCCCAGATGCGAGGCCGGAAATTCTCAGCTTTCTATCCAAATGGGTGTGTGGTGAGGAGCAGCTAAACTCTGTGTGGTAACTTTGGGAATCTCTGAGCTCACCCGTTTCCAGAGCTGTGATTGTCATGCCACATACAGCAGGAGTGACAGTGGCTTCAAGGAGCATCACGCTAATTCTCCAACGTAGATTTGTCCAAGGTGTTGTTATTATAAACAATTACTAGCAGCTAATGAAAATACCCAACAAGACGGTCAAAATTAACTAGGAGAGAAATTTTCCAGTGATTTCCAGCGTGGTAGGAAGCAGGTATCCTCAGACACAGTAAATGAGTGTAGAGAATCTAACTTCACTTTCCAGAAAGAATTATGGTTCCTTTGAGAAATCAATTTCCCTGAATGTGTAATTCCATATACTTTTTTCCCACAAATTTCAGCTACTCGGGCATTAATGATATGAAGAGTGAAATGGAAACACCAAAAAAAAAAAAAATGTAAAATGGGACCGCCAAGGAGGAAGAAGTAATCAAGAACCCTCTTTCTCCTCCACTAATGTCATCTTGACAAATCTTCTGTATTTTGACTAAATCCAAAACTGTTAAGATGAAAATTAACATGACTACATTGAAGTAGGTCCTGAGTTAACATGAAGGAAGTTTTGGGGAGACTGATGGTTTCAGCAACCTCCATGGAACTGTGGTTCTGAAGAAGCTAAGAATGAAAACAAACACTGTTGTGTATACGGCCATAATAAATATTTTGGATATGAAAAGAGGGAGGGTTTATCCTACCTTCTGGTGTCCATTTCTCTTTCCTGATTATCCAGAGAACTTTCTATATCTTGTTCCTGAGAACCAATTAACATGATGTCAGCATGTCAAGATAATGAAAATCCCTTCAGATGATATTGTGGTGTAGAACAGAAAACCATCGTAGCCCGGTGGAAAGAGAGCAGATATGAATGCTCTCTTATCCAGGTGATTGAAAATTACTTTTGATCCTCCTTCCTGACAGAGACAAAAGACAACACACTTTAGACTAATAGTCACACTCTGGAGTTCGTGTTAATCTGTTCCTACAAGGTTAATCCATCGGCATGGCGCTGCCCAGGGAACAGCCCCACAGTTAGGTTTATGGTAGTTGACTCTTATCCTCCGTAATCCATCTTGTTTTTGCAACAGCAGTATTTTGGGCTGTGATGGGTCCCTCATTCCCTTTGTCTTTCAGCCTGCAATTCTACCTGGATATAGTACAGAGTTTTGATCCGTTAAGATGGTTTCGGGACCATTACATGGCTCTTCTTCTTCTTCTTTTAAAAAAAAGATTTTATTTATTTATTTGACAGAGAGACACAGCCAGAGAGGGAACACAAGCAGGGGGAGGGAGGAGCAGGCTTCCCTCTGAGCAGGCAGCCCGATGCAGAACTTGATCCAGGGATCCTGGGATCATGACCTGAGCTGAAGGCAGATGCCCAGCGACTGAGCCACCCAGGCGCCCCATGACTTATGTATTTTGTAACTGGAAGTTTATACCTCTTAGGTGACCCTGGTAATCAGATAAGCTCCTTCTCTATATCCAACAGCCCTCAATAGATCTAGGTGTCCTTCTTTCCTCAGTGCAGAGTTGCTTAAGCCCACGGCCATAGGTCCCACTGGGAAAAGACTTCTGTGAATATATGTTTATTTATGCTGACAGAGACTCTTTGGTTCCATTCCCAAGGATACCTGGTCCCCGTTCAAGCGGTGGGCTCTGTGAACTGGTTCAGATATCAAAGCCGTGTAAGCGCTCACGGTTATCTGCTTAGTCGTTGGCACGAGTCTTCTGCAGTCCCATTCTTTGTCACTTCGTCTGTAGAAAGTAAGCAGTACCATCCCTGGTTGCCATCCTAGCTCATGCCAGGAACAAAGCCGGTTTGCCACTGACACAGATCCGTGTGGATAGAGGCCCCCAGGTTGCAAAGCCAGACTTGCTGCCCCTCATAGCCGTCACACCCACCGCACTTCCCACTGTGAGCTGGTACCATCTGGCTCCTGTTGTGTGGAACCCTGTTGTCCCCACTGACACAGGGAGCCCACTTTCTCAGTCGCATTCCTGTCCCCACCAGGACCTTCAGAGGACAAAATCTCACCACTGAGCTTCTCAGGGACGCTGCTGCCTATCCAACTAATGCATCCTGTATTGCTTTTGTGAGAGGAGTGATCTCCGCGCCCTCTCCAGGAACATATTCTAGTGGGTTCTCTGGAGTCGCATAATAATTCAATTATTTTTTTTAGAAGTTTTATTTATTGGGCGCCTGGGTGGCTCAGTGGGTTAAAGCCTCTGCCTTCAGCTCAGGTCATGATCTCAGGGTCCTGGGATTGAGGCCCGTGTGGGGCTCTCTGCTCAGCAGGGAGCCTGTTTCCTCCTCTCTCTCTGCCTGCCTCTCTGCCTACTTGTGATCTCTCTCCATCAAATAAATAAAATCTTTAAAAAAAAGTTTTATTTATTTAAGTAATCTCTACACTCAACATGGGGCTCAAACTCATGACCCCACGACCAAGAGTCACATATTCTTTTGACTGAGCCAGTCAGGCTCCCCTAATAATTCAATTCTTTTTTTTTTCTTAAGGTTTTCTATTTATTCATTTGAGTGAGAACATTTGCAGGGGGGAGGGGCAGAAGGAGGAGGAAGAAGGAGAAGTAGACTCCCTACTGAACAGGGAGCCCGATGTGGGGCTTGATCCCAGGACCCCAGGATCATTTGCTGAAGGCAAATGCTTAACCGACTGAGCCAGCCAGGTGCCCCTAGTAATTCAATTCTTGTGTGTCCCTTTGCTTAAGCTCTGACCCTCACAGTCTGCCAAGGCAATGCCAGCATTTCCACCTCATTTCCTGCGGCATCAACACACCACATCTTCAAAGAGCTCTCCCAGCTGGCTCAAGGGCCAGTGTCATGTGTCTTTACAAGATGTCAAATCCTGAGTCACTGTAAGTGCCTTCATATCAATAAAGACTTCCATGCCCAACCTTTTCCACGGCCAGTGAAAACCCTCACAATGCCCTTCTGCTCCTGTTCTCCCAGTGCCCCTCAACACAGATGAGATGCAGCATAACGCTCATTTGGTAAATCAGCTATTTCTCACCGAAGCCCTGCAGAGACCCGAACCTAGTTACTGGCCTCGGGGTCATGAAAGGGGCAGCAGAGGGATTTGAGGTGGGCAGACAGCATCTTGTGAGGAAGCCACTTTAGGGGGCCTTTGTATGGTCACAGGGTAATGGGAGCCCGCTCTCCTCTTACAGAGGTAAGGCAACTGCTTCCATAGACGTAAATGTTTTTTTAGGGGGAATTAGAGGTTCAGTGGTCTCAGGAAGATCCAAATATATGTTCTTGCCCTTGGTATCAGGGTCTTACTCCTTCAGTTTTAGTGTCCTAATTTAGCAGAGAAGACCCGCAAGTTCTGTGAATTAACATCCTTTTAATTCCACTGCCCTTAATTATCCTGGCCTTAATTTTTGTAGTTTGCCTCCTTGCCACAAGAAATGAGGGTCCAGGGATGCCTGGGTGGCTCAGCTGTTAAGCGTCTGCCTTCAGCTCAGGCCCTGATCCCAGGGTCCTGGGATGGAGCCTGGCATCTGACTCCCTGCTCCGCGGGAAGCCTGCTTCTCCCTCTCCCACTGCTTGTGCTCCTTCTCTCGCTGTGTCTCTCTCTCTCTCTGTCAAATAAATAATAATCTTTTTAAAAATAAATAAATGTTTTTAAAGGTTGATATTAAGAAAAAAGACCTTGGAAAATCATAGGTAGCTTCAAAAGACAGTTTAAATACCAGTTTGTTATGCGTGGGCAGAATTTTCCACCAGAAAAACAGTGAAATTACATTTCAGTGGAGTAGATGACTATGGAGGAATATGGCGAAGCCATCTTCCCCTTCTGTAGCAGAGAGGTATCACTTCCCTTTGCACCTAGGCGGGCTCACCTGAGTGCCCATGGGCTGCCATACAGGACACGTCCTGTCTGTGACCCTGGAACGAAGAAGGTCCCAAAGGCCAGAGAAACTGGCCTATCCTGATGGGCGGAGCTATGGAATGGGCGGAGCCCCGGAGTCTTCTGGTAAAGGAGCCCCCTTATCCAACCTTAGACTTCTCTCTTTCTCTCCCAAAACAAGTACTCATCAGCACTCACGTTTTTACTGGTTGTCTATAATTAAGCACTTTCCTAATTTGCCTGGCTTCCCCGAGAACAGCAAAAGTCTATTTTCTTTCTACGGCTGTGCAGTAATGGGCAATAGTCACTTGAGAAAGGCCGGTGGAGGCATCATCTGGAAGTCCATGAGCTCATCACATATTTTTCTGGAAAATGGAGATCTATTCTGAAAAGGACAGAAAATAGGTTGGGATTGCCCAGCAGTACATACTATACATTCTTGGATTTTGTCTAGTTCTATCAAGAAAAAATATGTAGTTCTACTTTTTTTTTTTTTTTAAGGAAGGGTGGGAAAATATGAAGCACAACTAAAGCTCTTCAACTTAGAGATCTGGATTCCTGACTGTCACTTCATTCTTCATTTATGTTGGATGTAACTCTGTTTATCTTGCCCTTTGGCTTATTGCTTCTGAGACAAATGAGTGTTTAGAATATGTCTAAAATTCACATACTCTCAAGAGACGTAATCTTGCCCTACCTTTGTCAGCATAGGAGAAATGTAATTATCTCCCAGGGATGCCTGGCTGGCTCAGTTGGAAGAGCTTGTGACTCTTGAGTTCAGGGTTGTGGGTTTGAGCCCCATGTTGGGTGTATAGATTACTTAAAAATAAAAATCTTAAAAAAAAAATATCCTGGGCACCTGGGTGGCTCAGTTGGTTAAGCGACTGCCTTCGGCTCAGGTCATGATCCCGCAGTCCCAGGATCGAGCCCCACATCGGGCTCCCTGCTCAGCGGGAAGCCTGCTTCTCCCTCTCTCACTCCCCTTGCTTGTGTTCCCTCTCTGGCTGTGTTTCTCTCTGTCAAATACATAAAATCTTAAAAAAAAAAAATCCCAACCCACGGTACATCTCTGAAGAGTTAGAAGAGAAAGAAATTTCATTATTGAATAAGCATCAAGCCAGAATGTGTTGTGGCTCATAGGCAGTAAGTAGTGAAGAGATTACAAAGACAAAAAGAAATCTCACCCTTTCATACGGTCAACCCCAAGATAGACAGTACATGACTAGACATCCAGCAAGAAGACTTGACAGCACAATTTACTATATAGTTCCATCCTAAATTCACCTGGTAATGGTATGACCGTCTGTGTTTGCTCATTGGTTTTATACAAAGGAAAAATAAACTCTTATCTTCATGACAGGAGATAGTTTTTCAACTGGGAGTAAGGTACCTACTAAAGGTAGCCTCCTGACCTCCCACAGAAACTGCAAGATAGGGGTGCTATCTCCCTGGATGTTTACATCTTTTTTTTTTTTAAAGATTTATTTATTTATTTACTTATTTGACAGAGAGAGAGATCACAAGTAGGCAGAGAGAGAGGAGGAAGCAGGCTCCCCGCTGAGCAGAGAGCCGGTGCGGCCTTGATCCCAGGACCCTGAGATCATGACCTGAGCTGAAGACAGAGGCTTTAACCCACTGAACCGCGCAGGCGCCCTGGATGTTTACATCTTAAAGGGATGGCTCCCGAGTTTTTGAGAAAGACATTCCTGGGTCAGAAAGCTGGCAAGGGGCTTATTTTTTTGTTTGTTTGTTTGTTTAGCAATATAGTCACCATGCAGTGTTCCAGTAGTCTCAGGTGTGCAATAGAGCGAGGCGACAATCGCATACATTACTCAGTGCCATCACTATTTAAGTGTGCTCTGACCAGTCTTGCTTAGCTTCTAAAAAGATTTTATACACTTCGAAGAGACAGAGAAAGAACTTATAATTTCAAATTTTCTCAAGTTAATGCTCTAAAGAAAGGGAAGGGAAGGAAATCACTCCCTTTATTTTCAATGGAAAATGAAGCCTCACTTCTCATTCGTATTTGTCCTTACATCAGAAGGGAACCCTTCCGCGTTAGCCCGTGGTTGTTAGCAATCCTTGGCGTTTAGGGTATTTGCGAGGCTCATCAGCTTAAAATGGATTCGTCCATTCCTTTATTCATCAGATTATAATTAAATCTTACATTTCCAGAAACAAGCCTGGACTTTGTTGGTTCAGAAGTGAGTTAGACAGATTCCTTTCATCAAAGAAATTCTCTTCTTTGGAGGGGGAGAGACAATAAAGAGATAAATAAGTTTACTTAATTTATTTACAAGTGAATTACAGGGGCTGTTAAGGGTATGAAGACAGAATAGCAAAAAGGACCACACTGGATGGGAAGTATTATTTTAGGGGAAAACATTTTTTTTAATTTTAGGAAAAACTTTCTGTGGAGGTAGTATTTGACCTAAGATGTGAAGGAAGAGATGAGGTTCTGCAAGAGAAGGGGAGGGTCACAAGCAAAGAGAAATTGAGAAAAACTGAGCTTTGGGGCCTGAGCAAGAGAATGAATCTAAGTGACAGTTACTATGCTTGAGGACACAGAGAAAATGTACATCAGAAGCTTGAGATGCCTTTTAAACATTAAAGTATAAATGTTAAGAAGATGGCAGGCTATACAGTTTTAACCTCACATTTCCATGCCTGGGAAGGATTTATAAATGTGGGAGTCATCAGGATATAGACCTCATTTAAATCAGGAATCCAGACACCCTTTACTGGCTATGATGGAATGGATGGTGGAAGACTCTTGCCCCCATGAAAATCAGATTAAAAGGAAAATATGATTTTAAGAAATGAATCTGTATGACATCATCAGAGAGCCGCCTCGGGAACTAGGATCTGAGTGGGCAGATGGCAAAAGGAAGTGAACCAGAACAAGAGCCAAACTTCTTTATCTGATTGTTGTCTGTTGGCACTGGGCTGTTAATGGCAGAAGGGGGCCTGAAAACCCAGGCCCACGGAGGTCCGGGCAGCATGGTTGCTAAGGGTCAGGGAAGTAAGCAAAACAAAGGTAAACTTTGTGGAGGGCAAGGGAGCCAGGATACGGGTGACCAGTATTCTAGGGAAAGGAGGCAGAAGGATGAGACCCCAGTGTACGATCTGATTTCTCCTTCCTCTTGAGGCATTTGCCAAATTCTTGGACTGCACTGAGCCAGAGAATAAGAAGCTGGACAGAAAACCTCTAAAATATCCCAGAATCTCTCAGGACTAGAGAGGAAAACGTCACATTTCAAGACCCAGCAAAGTATAAGCGTCCTTAAAATTATTTATTTTATTTTATTTCTTCATTTGAGAGAGAAAGAATGAGTGAGAGAGTGAGTGTGCACAAGTTGAGGGGAAGGGCAGAAAGAGGGAGAAGCAGGCTCCCCAATGAGCAGGGACCCTTATAAATGCACGACACTTTTGGTTGGGACATCTCAAGGTGTACTCCAGAAGTCACCAGGTGATCCAGAAGTAGATGGAACCTTAAAATACAGCAAATCTGCTCCGGTCATCTCAGTCCTTTAGTGAATTCAGATAATCTTCTGTCTCCATGAGGAAGTGAATAAATGCATTACTTAAATAGATCGATGGAACATAATCCTGAATCCAGTAATAGACCAACATATATTTTGATCAACCGATTTTCAACAAAGCTCTCAGTGAACTGTAATAAAGAACCACCTTTTCCACATGTGGTGCTATGTCAGATGGAAATCTGCACAGAAAAATTAATTCATGGGCGCCTGGGTGGCTCAGTGGGTTAAAACCTCTGCCTTCAGCTTGGGTAATGATCTTAGGGTCCTGGGATTGAAGCCCGCATCAGGCTCTCTGCTAGGCGGGGAGCCTGCTTCCTCCTCTCTCTCTGCTTGCCTCTCTGCCTACTTGTGATCTCTCTCTCTGTCAAATAAATAAATAAAAATCTTTTTTTAAAAAAAAGAAAAGTTAATTCACAATGAACTACAGACAAATAGGAAAGGCCAAAACAATAAAGATCCAAGCAAAAAGTAACTTTGTGGTAGGTAAATGTACCTGAAAAAGGAAAAAAACAATTCGTTAAAGGAAAAACGGATAGGGGCGCGTGGGTGGCTGTCATTAATCATCTGTCTTCGGCTCAGATCATGATCCCAGAGTCCCAGGATCGAGCCCCTCATCAGGCTCCCTGCTCAGCGGGAAGCCTGCTTCTCCCTCTCCCACTCCCCTTGCTTGTGTTCCCTCTCTGGCTGTGTTTCTCTCTGTCAAATGAATGGTAGAACAGAAAGAAAGAAAGAAAGAAGAAAGAGAGAGAGGGAGGGAGGGAAAGGAGGGAAGGAAAGGAAGGAAAGGAAGGAGAGAGAAAGAAAGAAAGAAAGAAAGAAAGAAAGAAAGAAAGAAAGAAAGAAAGAAAGAAAGAAAGAGGAAGGGAGGGAGGAAGGAGAATGGGAAAGAGGGAGGGAGGGAGGGAGAAAGAGAAAGAAACAAAGAAAAGAAAGAAAAAGAAAGAAAAGGAGGGAAGGAAGGAAGGAGAAGGGGGAGGGACGGGGAAAGAAGGAAGGAAAGAAAAAGAAAAAGAAGAAATGAATAAACTACACTTCATTCAGAACTTCTGTTTATCAAAGTCAGCACTGAAGGGCACAGGGCAGTTGGGGCAGTAATGGAACATGATTACAATGGTGCGGGGTGAAATAGGTGAATTCATTATGTCCTGGGCAGAGAAGTGCTGGCTGAGCTAAGGGAGGAAAGGGATTATACCCAAAAGAAGCCCCGTATTCTAGCTGGGTTGTACCATTAGGATCAGGAGGCTGAATATTCAACACACCTCAGCTTTCTGAACCTCAAAGTCTTGGCACATGTTCAATGACTGGGAGCGGCTAAAGAGAAACTACTAGGTGGCTTGGACAATCAACAGAGTTTGAGAGACAAACGAGATAGGGCCGGGTGGACTGATAAGGCTCATCTCCCACATTAGGCCACTCTGCCGCTTGCCAAGACTGGGAGAGTTGGGTGACCACACGGAGAGTCAAGGAGCACGAAGAAACAGAGGGATGTGCTGCAAATGAAAGAACAAGATAAAACCTCAGAAAAAGACCTTAATGAAACAAAGGTAAGTGATTTCCCTGGTCTGGAGAAGAAAGGCTGAACAAAGTGAGAATGGCTTGCTTACTTTCAATGTCAAGTTAATGCACATTTGTTGAATAAACACAGGGACCCGTAGGCTGGAGGCTGGTAGAATGAAGAACGCTGAATACATAACCAGAGAGAAAAAAACAAACCGAGAGAGAGAGAGAGAGAGAGAGAGAGAGAGAGAGAGAGAGAGAGAGAGGAAGATCCCGAGACAGTCAGTTCAAAATCACCGTTCTCACCCTTTGGAAGGTAAGAGCAGGCAGCAATGTGAAAATCAGTTCTAACATTCAGTATCCTGGACCATGAGAGCTGGAAGGAAGCTTATCACCAAATTCCAGTCATTGCTTTGTTTTGTGGATCTTTTGTCCTTTTATTGATTCCACATTGGATAGGCTTTTAAAAATTTTAAAGACAAAAAATTTCAAAGACAAAGGATATATTAGAATTGTGTGCTTTTTGACACATCTGACATAAATATATTCAAATCATTTGTATATAGAGTTATATATACTATATGCTGTATGTATACTATATATAGACACACTACACACACACACACAATATATATGTAACTATAACTCATTCTGGGAAACTTAAGATTTTTCCCACAAGTGCTGTAGATATTTATTTAGTTAGTTTTTGTATTTATTTAGGAATTTTCTGGATTCGAGGCTTTTTAAAAAAAATTCCAGGGGCACCTGAATGGCTCAGTCAATAGGCGCCTGCCTTCGGCTCAGGTCATGATCTCGGAGTCCTGAGATCAAGTTCTGCATCAGGCTTCCTGCTCAGCAGGGAATCTGCTTCTCCCTCTGCCTGCTGCTCCCCCTGCTTGTGCTCTCTCTCTGACAGATAAATAAATCAAATCTTTTTAAAAATTCCAGTATAATTAACATACAGTGTAAAATAGTTTTAGGTGTACATTATAATCATTCAACAATTCTTTTTTTTAAAAGATTTTATTTATTTATTTGACAGAGAGAAACACAGCCAGAGAGGGAACACAAGCAGGAGGAGAGAAAGAGGGAGAAGCAGGCTTCCCGCTGAGCAGGGAGACCAATGTGGAGCTTGATCCCAGGTCTCTGGGATCATGACCTGAGCCGAAGGCAGTTGCTTAACCAACTGAGCCACCCAGGCGCCCCTCCTCCAACAATTCTAAACATTGCTCAGTGCCCATCACGGTGTCCTCTTGATCCCCTTCACCTATTTCATCCATCCCCCCCATCTCCCCTCTGGTAACCATCAATTTGTTCTCTCGGATTTTTTTGTATCTTTTCTCCTTTGTTCATTTGTCTTGTTTCTTAAATTCCACATATGAGTGAAATCATATGGTATTTGTATTTCTCTGACTTCTTTCCCTTAGCATGATACCCTCTAGATCCACTGATGTTCTTGCAAATGGCAAGATTTCATTCTTTTTTATAGCCAAGTACTATTCCATTGTGTGTGTATGTGTGTGTGTATATTGCATATATATATATGTATATACACACATCTTCTTTGCCCATTTGTCTATCAGTGGACACTTGGGCTGCCTACATATCTTGGCTATTGTAAATAATGTTGCAATAAACATAGGGGTGCCTATATCTTTTTGGATTAGTAGTAGAAATATGGCTCATGGGGAGTTCTATTTTTAATTTTTGAGGAAACTTCATGCTGTTCTCCACAGTGGCTGCCCCAGTTTGCATTTCCACCAGCAGCACACGAGGGTTCCCCTTTATCCACGTCCTCGCCAGCTCCTGTTTTTGCTTGTGTTTTTTATTTTGGGCATTCTGACAGGTGTGCAGTCCCGTGTGCTATTTGCCCATACACGAATATATTTGAAGAAAAGTTTAGATGTATATCAAGGTCTGCTAAATTTGAACATACTTTTGTTAGTATTAAAGTTAGTAAATAGTCAAGAGCTTGCTCATTCATTTGTGTTAGGTAAACCAAAAAACAGATTTTAATTTTATAATCAATAAATGTCATTGTTCAGGGAAACTGACTTAGAAAGGACTAGAATTACTGATATGAAAGATACTGGAAGACTCCCTTTACCTCCCTCCTAAAGTCAGAACTTTTTAATTTTTTTTCTTTTCTTTTCTTTTTTCTTTGAAGGTTTTATTTATTTATTTGACAGAGAGATCACAAATAGGCAGAGAGGCAGGCAGAGAGAAAGAGGGGGAAGCAGGCCCCCCGCTGAGCAGAGAGCCTGATGTGGGACTCGATTCCAGGACCCTGAGATCATGACCTGAGCCGAAAGCAGAGGCTTAACCCTCTGAGCCACCCAGGCGCCCCAGAATTTTTTTTCTTTATGACAATTTCTTTCTCTTTAAAGCACAATCTCTTCAAACCAGTTTCCAATGAACCTAATTCAACAGAATGAAAAATGTGTCCTCCCATAATTAGGTTTATACTTGATGGGCCTGTCAAGGTGAAAGATTTTCCGCTGCAAATTCTGAGGAAGAAGACATTTATCCCTGAGAAGGCCAGTCTGGTTTTGGATAATGAAGTAGATAACATTGTAGGGAAAATGGGGCTTCTAAGAACCATTGCTGTGGGTCAGGCTGGAGGCAGCCGTTCAAGGAAAGGGGTCCTAGCTACTAAGCCTCACAGAGGAACTCATAGAAAATACTGGAATCAGTAGTCAAGTTCTTGGAAGAAAAGAATTGGGTCACCAGAGAAAGGTCCTACCTGTGGGAGCCATCTCTGACAGTCTCTGTGCCCTTAGCAGGGCCTCTGTGGGGAAGTGTGTGCTGGCCACACTGTCTGCTCCTTCTCCAGGAAGTGGAACGCACCCAGGTGGAAACCCAGGGGCTGCGTCTAGGAGATAGGCCCTGATGGTGATTCCATGTCCCAAAATAGACACATAAACATGCCAAGCAGGGCGCCTGGATGGCTCAGTCAGTTAAGTGTCTGCCTTTGGCTCAGGTCCTGATCTCTGGGTCCTGGGATCAACATCCCTGCATCAGGCTCTCAGGTCAGTGGGGAGCCTGCTTCTCCCTCTCCCTCTGCAGCTCCCACTGCTTGTGCTCTCTAATAAATAAATAAAATATATATTTTTTTAAGTGCCAGGCTGATTCCCTACACTGGTGATTTGGAACTTAAAGGGAGTCAGTCACACAGAGACTTGAATTTCATGAATGTGAACGAGTCAGTCGAAAGCTCCTAGATTTCTGACAAGTTCATCAGCTCCTAGAGCAGCCCCAGATCCTGCATTTTCAGTTCCCAGCATCAAAGAAGGTCTTGTGGAACATGTTTAAAGAACGAACACTAACAAGCAAGTGCTGGGAGGGGTACCCACAGCGGCGTGGGTCTGGCCCCAGGGAAGGCTGAAGTGTGCACACCTGCAGCCTGTTTCTATCAGAGCCAGATGAGCTCTGGGTGGAAATCCCCCCAAGTGTTGCAGATTAGGGCCAGGCCTTTAAATTCAGAGCAGCTGGAGCAGGGCCTCTCTGGAGGTTCAGGCCAGGCAAGATGGAGCTCCTCGTGCCTGATGTGCCGCTCTTGAATATCTTCTCGTTCCTGGACGCCTTCAGCTTGCTCCAGGCTTCCCAAGTGAACAGGGTAAACACTTCCACAAGCCACTCTCTGTCGGACCCGCCTCACCCCACCCCCCTCCACAAGTCCTCGCACAGACCCCCTCCACCTCAGCCCCTCCACACTGGCATTTGGCAGCCCCGGCCTTAGACCCACACAGCCTGCCTCCTTGCTTATGTTTACCCTGTTCCGGCCCCTTCCTTCAGCTCCCACAGACCCAGGTCCCTGGATTACACCTGCCTCTCTTGACCAGTTTGAGCACCAACATGCAGAATAGCAGAGGGAAGCACAGGGTTTTGGGGAGCTGGCCTCCTTTGCAATGAGGCCCTCACGTTTTGTTAAATGAAAAGGACCCACGAGTATACAGGTGTCGCTGTGCTGACTAAATGGTCCATTTCAAGCCCCAGGAAACTCATGTTTCTCCCGCAAGAATTCCAAGCGCCTGTCTTAGCCTCGGTGGGCCTCTGCGGTTACCATGTCCCGGTGCCCCTGGACTGGGAGGGCTTTGAGAGCCAGGATGGTGGCTGGTTAACCGATGAGGGCCTGGCTGTCGGCACAGAGGCTATGAGAGGAGGACCCAGCGTTTGGGTACTGACTGCCTTCTTGCCTCTTCATTCTCTCCCTCAGTGCTGGAACAGGCTTGCAGAGAATGACCAGCTATGGAGGTGAGCAAGGGAAAGGTAAGGCGGGAAGGCAGCTGTTTCTCATGGGAGGGGGAGGACATCGGAGTGTGTACCAAGGCGGCCTAGGCGGGGCTGTGCTGGGAGAGGCATGGATGAGGCTTACAGCCAGGAAAGGGTTCATGAGACCAGCAGTACCGAGGAGAGAACTGACCAGGGGCTGGCTGGGAGGCTGATGACTCTGTTTCCAGAAAGCTGTGTCTGAGGAAATGGAGCTTCTGCAACTTCTCCCCATTCCCGGGCTCACTGAGCTGGAAGCAGTTCTTCCTCAAACAAACAAAGCTGGAGTACCGGATGGCAAGGGTGAAGCCGGAGGACTTCACTTTCAGAGAAGCAAGCGGGAACCTTGGTACGGAGATAGGGGTCCCCTAGAGGATCATGACAAAGTGGTTTTAAGAAACGCACTATTTTTTTTCCTCCTATGTCTTCATTCAGTGAAGAGAAAGAAAACGAAGGCTTTTGGACTGGGTTGTTGTGGTCATGGTCAAAGTCTCCCTCCATCTTCTCTTGTCCCCCACTGTCTATGGTGCGTGGAGAGACCAGAGTGATCTTTACATGTAAAATCAGGCCCTGTGACTTACTTTCTCCAAAGGCCTCCCATCCCTCCTGGAATAAAGATTTTCAATAAAAAGGAAACTGAAATAACAGTTTCTACCATTCACTTTATTCCTAGTACCTCTTTTAAAACTCAGAACTGTTCTCTGATGGAGACCTCTTTATCCCCATTTTACATGTATGTAAACTGAAACGAAGGAGGGAAAACAGGTCGGCCAGTGTCTCAGGCCAGTCTGCAACGGGAACCCATGTTTGGGTGACTCTAGAGCCAGCTTTCTCTTCTCCATAATTGTTTCCCAAACTCTCCTAAGATGGTGCAGGAAAACTTAGTTATCATCCCAGAGTCCTCTTTATTCAACTAGATCTTCCCTTAACTATCTGGTATTGTCTGTGTTTCCTTCTAGGAATCTTAGGACCTATGGCTTATCTGTCAGGATGTGGCCACGCAGTGGGCGGACAGGAGAGGCCAATCATTTGTACGGTGTCGTCAAAGCACATGCTTTATGCCTGGGACCTGCAGGAGGTGAGTGTGGCCAGCGGGGAGCACAAGGATCACCTCCCATGTTCACCCTGTTCCACGCAGGCAGCAAGTGCTGGGGGCAGATGGTCCTTGGAATTGGTGACAGAAACGGAGTTTCACATCGGGTCTTCTAACTGGTAATCTGGGGCTTTTCCGGTTTTTCTTTAAGATTTTATTTGTCAGTGCACACACACAAGTAGGGGGAAAGGCAGGCTCCCCACTGAGCAAGGACCCCGATGTGGGACTCAATCCCAGGACCCTGGGCTCATGACCATCATGACCAGAGCTGAAGGCAGATGCTTAGCTGACTGAGCCACCCAGGCGCCCCAGTGTGTATTTCCCTATGTAAATTTGTACAAGGACTCATTTTCTATTGGTAATGTGGGGTGTCTTGCCTCTCCACGACCTATTCTACTTCTCGCTCTCAACTGTTGGCATTTGTTATGTTGGCTTTTTCGGAAAGTGGTCTCTAACACCAATCACTTCCAGAGTGGACAAAGGTCTTCTTCTACATCAGGACCAGTAAATGAAGGGCAATAATCACTAAATGGGGACTCAGAAGACCCCCAAGTGGGTCCCAAGTTACTGTATTTTCTTGGCTTTCCCTGTTTGGATTTTTCTCCTCCCTGTGAAAAGTATGACACTTTCCACACAGGGTCTTCTGAGGTATGTTAAGTAAACCCTTTGTGAATATATGACGTGGCAGGAGAATGATGAACTAAAGGCCTAGAAGTGACTCCTAAAGTTATACAATTTTAAAAATATTTATTTGACAGAAGAGAGCACAAGCAGGGGGAGCAGCAGAGGGAGAGGGAGAAGCAGACTCCCCGCTGGGCAGGGAGCCAGATGCAGGACTCCATCCCAGGACCCTGGGCTCATAACCTGAGCCAAAGGTCAGTGCTTAACAGACTGAGCCACCCAGGTGCCCCTAAACTTACACAGTGTTCTGTGTCAATTACATTTCACTAAAGCTGAGAAAATCAGAAAGATTTTGGATAATTTGCTCTAGGGGAAATCAGTCACCATGTCCCTGAGGACATCCAAGCAACAAAGTGGATGGTCCACTTGGCAAAGATCTCTGGCCTTCTGCCAACATCCAACACCATCTTTGCAGTCCTGTGAGTGAACCACCTTGGAAGCTAACCTCCAGTCCTTCAGATTATTGCATCCCCAATCAATATGCTGTAACCTAGCGAAGAACTGGAAACCAGAGCCACTCAGTGAACTCGGTGCCTGAATTTTGGACCAACAGAAGCTATGTGAGATAAGTGTTTCTTGCTTTGAGCTGCTGTGGCATTTGTTAGGCAGCAACAGATAACACATTTTAGTATTTTTTTTTATTAAAGATTTTATTTATTTATTTATTTGACAGAGACAAACAGAGCGAGAGAGGGAACACAAGCAGGGAGAGTGAGAGAGGGAGAAGCAGGCTTCCCGCCGAGCAGGGAGTCTGATACGGGACTCCATCCCTAGACTCCAGGATCATGACCTGAGCTGAAGGCAGACACTTAACAACTGAGCCACCCAGGTGCCCCTAAGAATTACGTTTCTTAAACATAATTTAAGATGTGGAAGAATCTTTAGAACCAGGCATTGAGAAGAAGCTGGAAAAACTCTGAGTTTGGCACTTTGAGGAGACCTAGCAGAAACCTACTGGCCTGCCATGAGGCTGCTAGTGAAGACTTAAAGGGAAATGTGAACAAGGATATTAGACGCTGGAGGAAATAGTGTTCTTATTACAGAGCTGCAGAAAATTTAGCAATATTATCACCCCAGCTAATGTGAGAATGAGCGACTATATCCAAGGAATTGAGTGCTCTTGCTAAGGAGAATTCGGGTGGGATGCTGAGTGCTGGCTGCTGCTTGTAGTAAAAGAAGAGAAGAGAGGGAGAGGATAAAATGACTGTCAGATAAAAGACAGCCAAAGATTGCTAGTTCTGAAAATTTGCAGCCTTTCAAGATGGCAAATTATGCTAAAATTTAAGACGTAGACTCCAAGCTAGATCAATCCAGGGCAGTGCCAGTAAACCATACTATAAAGGTGAAGCCAAAGGGGTGACTACAAAATTCTTTTAGACCTCAGAAAGAACTAAGGGGGTACCTCAGAACTGAGGTCAAGCAATGGACCTCAAAGTTTAAGGCCTTGTCCTCAGCAGCCCCAGCCGCAGCCCAAGGTGTCAGGGGATTTATCTCAAAGACTTGTGGGTCTGGCTCTTATCTAATGACATCAACTCCAGTAAGTTTCTTTGGAGACCCACAAAGTTTTTTCCGGGAATCATACTGGCAGGAATGCTGCCAGCTTGAATATAAAGGGGTTGAAATATCACAACAGGGAAAGAGGCCTTTGAATCCTGAACTCTTACAGGGAAGAAGCAGCCTGTGACACTACTCAGTGACGGGATTGGGCCGCCATATACGGACGGCACAGGATACTCAGAAGGCAGAACCAAGAGCCTACAGAGTGGAGCCAAGAGTCTTCAAGACTCTTTCCCAGGCCTTGAATTCTGATCAATATACTACCAGCATGTTCTCATTGGATCTCAAATTTTCTGTGTAGCAGGGATTCCCACCCCTCTGCCACCATTTTCCTTTTTTTTTTTTTTTTTTTTTTTGTGGATGAGACTGTCTATAATGTTATCCTTACATATATTATAATGTCCTATCCTTGTATTTTGGGGGTGGGGTCAGACAACTTGTATATTTCTTTCTGAGGTTTTCACATCAAGATGAATTAAATCTAAAGAACCTCATCTTAAACAATGAGATCCTAGATTTTGAGATGATGCTGTAACAGTGGGATATTTAAGGTGAGTTATTAGGGACTGCAGGACGGAGTGTGTGAGCCAGTCTTGAAGACGGCCTCAGTATTCCTTGTCCCCTGTTCTTGATCCTAGGTAGTGCACTCCCATAAGAAATCGGGCTGACCTTTGTAACCAATTGGACATTGTGGAAATGATGGTGTGTCACTTCCGAAGCTATGTCATAAAAGACACTTATCTCTCTTGAGTCATTGGCTCCTAGAAAGCCAACCACAGTGTTATGAGGACCCTTAGGAAGCCCTACAGGGAGGGTCTGGGTGGTGAAGCTGAGGGCTGCCAGTAGCCAGCACCAACTTGCCGGCCGTAGGAGTCAATCATCTTGAACCTCAACCTTCTGAAGCTGACTCGACCTCATAAGAGACCCTGAACCACAAACCGCCTAGCCAAGCTGTACCTGAATTTTTAACAGAAACTGAGATAACAAAAACTTCCATTTTAACCACCCAGCTTTTTGGGGAACAGGTTCATTTTTATTTCTTTTGCTTATTAAAAAAAATTCCAGTGTAGTTAACATACAGCATTCTATCAGCTTCAGGTGTACAATATAGTGATTCAGCGATTCTGTATGTCACCTGGTGCTCATGACAAGGGCACTCCTTAATCCCCATCACCTGTTTCCCCATCTCCCACCCCCTCCACTCTGGTAACTGTTCTCTATAGTTATGAGTTTGTTTTTTGGTTTGTCTCTTTTCTGTTTGTTTTGTTTCGTAAAGTCCACATATGAGTGAAGTCATGTGGTATTTGTCTTTCTCTGGCTCCTCTCACTTACCATTATACCCTATAGATCTATCTGTGTTGTTGCAAATGGCAAGACTTCGTTCTTTTTCGTGGCCAAGTAATATTCCATTATCACACACATGCACACACACATACCAATCTTCATACATTGCTTCCATATCTTAGCTATTATAAATAATGCTGCAGTGAACATAAGGATGAATAGATCTTTTCAAATTAGCATTTTCCTTTTTTTTTTCCAGCTAAATACCCAGTAGTGGGTACTTGCTGGACTGTGCGGTAGTTCTATTTTTAATTTTTTTAGGAACCTATTCCACACTGTTTCTCACAGCAGCTGCCCCAGTTTGCATTCCCATCAACAAGACATAAGGGTTCCTTTTTCTCTGCACCCTCTTGGACACTTGTTGGTCATTGCATTACTGATTTTAGCCATTCCAACAGGTGTGAGGTGGTATCTCATTGTGGTTTTGATTTTAACCCACCTGATTCTGGGATGATTTCTTGCACAGCAATTGATAACCCTACACAGGCAACCTGTTAGTGTTATGAATCAAAATGGTGATTACATTTGGGGAGTGTGGAGAAGTTGATAGAGTACAGGTGGGCTTAGAGTTGGTTGTATGATCAGCTTGTAATAATTAAATCTTACATTTATCTTTGTGTTCTTTTTGATATTCTTCACAACTTTCTTAAGGCTAAAGACAAGAGAAACTTTCTTTTGTCTTATCTGCATTGTACAAGATTGATGATAGAATAACAATTATGCGAGTTGAAATTCTTTGAATTCCTGCTGTGGATTAGGCAGAATTCTTTTTTTTTTTTTTTTAAGATTATTTGGGAGTTGGGGGAGAGGGAGACAGAAACCCAAGCAGACTCTGCACAGAGCCCAGCATGGGGCTCGATCTCACAACCCTGAGATCACGACCTGACCTGAAACAAAGAGTCAGATGCTTAACCGACTAAGCTACTCTGGCATCCTTTGGCAGAATTCTAAGAATATTCCATGTGCCATGAAATGTAATAAGACAACCCTGAAAGAAGCCACAACTGGTAAGTAACTTGCTGAATATAGCACTTTAGTAACAGGCAGAACTAACTTGAGCCCAGAAGTCTGATCATTCTTTATGTCCATCACATAGTGAGAGCTTGCCTTTGAATATATTATGATGTTCTTTTTCTGTGTTCACTACTCCTCAAATAATTAAGATGTTTAGAATTTTCTCATCCTTTACCCAGACGCAAGAAACAGATTGGATTTGGAAGAGGCTTCCAAATAAATACTGATGGAAAGAAAGCCCAGTGGGTGTGAAGGGTTCCTCGCATGCCTACATGGTTCCTCTCATTCTCTAGGGCACTATGATCTGGTCCAGCCCAGCCCAGCGGTCTAGCATCATGTGTCTGGCGACTCTCCCTCAGCTGCATCTTGCATTCACTGCAGATTCGGAGGGAACTGTCAAAGTGTGGAACTGTCAGGATGAGGAAGCCTTGGCTACTCTCACCATGCCTCGGGCCTGTTTCTCCTTGGAAATCTGTCTCACAAATGATGGCCCATTCCTGATGGTAAGTGAGCCCCGCACCTAGACAGGGCCCACAAAACAAAATGCCTGCTGCCTTGACAGGTGTTGTGGCCCCATGACTGTCCCATTACTGTCTATCTTCTTGGAGCCCTCCCTGAGTCCAAATATACCCACGAATGTTGGCCAAACTTTGCTACCATCTTGGCCTTTGGTCTTCCAAAACACGTTTCCCTGGTCATTCTTCCAGAAAAGGAAACAGACCAAAAAAAAAAAAAAAAAAAAAAACCTCTCTGAATGACTTCCTATCTGTCTCTTCTTTCAAGTGTGTATTGTATAGTACTTGACCTTGGACAGGGATTATGGAGAGAGAGCTGTGGGTTTGGGAAGACATGAGAAAAGAACAGTGTTGCTGTGCTATGAGTAACTATTCTTGAGAAGAGTGCTTTGGGGCTTAGAAAGTTTTATTCCTTGGGATCATTCTCACAATGCTGAGGCAGCTTTTTGTCTCCATTATGGGACTGAAGAGACCGTAGTATGTTTTGCAACTGACAGCACTGCCGTCTGTGGGCGCTAGGCTTTCCTGTCTCCTTCTGTTGATGTGATGGTTGTGCTTTGGTTTCAGGTAGGCAACTCGGAAGGTGACATCTACACACTGACAGTGCCTGAGCTAAGGTGTGTCTCTAAGGTCAATGCATTCAAATATAGTGTTGACCTCCTACACAGCTCTCCCAACAAGAAATGGATCTTCGCATCCGGGACACATCAGAATATCTCGCCAGTGGTAGGTGGTGCTCTGTGCTTTAACTTTGGGAGGAGAGGGTCAAGCATTAGGAAGCTTGGGGTTTAGGACATGTTGGAGAACCTGCAGAACTCAGGGAGGACCACACATAGTGCTCCCTCCTCTCAAAGGTCACATTGCATGTAGAATCCGTTTTTGGAGCCAAGAAACAATGTTCTTTGAAGTGATAGTGTCTAGTTGCAATAATAATAATAATAACAATTAATGAAAATTTGCTCATGAAGCCTGAATCAGTCAAAGAGCTAGAGGAAGGTGAGAGAGGTCTCAAGAAAGGAAGCTCTTTGGTAACCTTGTTACCCTTTAGCTTTCCTTACTTTACTTTTATCCACCTTGGCTGGAAGGAGTCCAGAAGTAAATAAAACATATCAGCCTCCAAATGTCCCTCTGAGAAAATCCGTGGCTATTGAGTCCGCCATTTTTTACCATGTGGCACGTGTGGACTGCGCACCAGAGAGCAAGGAGCTGAGAGGAGGCAGCAAAGGCTGAAGAGCCCTTGACAAGTTCTCCAAGAAGCGAAAAATCTATCCAACCAGTGGCAGCTTGATCTGGGCTCCAAAGTGGCCAGATGATTTTGTAACTCCGAGGCATGCCAGAAGAAGAGCTTTGGGGACTTTGCTCTCTGCATGACCATGACAGGCGGGAGAGGAAGCCAGTCCTTGGATGTCAGAGACAAGCAGGGACTACTCAGTGCTTCCTAAGATTCAGAATAAAGCTTTGATCACACACACAAAAAAGTTTTTTTTTGTTTTTTTTTTTAAGTAGGCTCCATGACCTATGTGGGGCCTGAACTCCCAACCCTGAGATCAGAAGTCACATGCTCTACTGATTGAGCCAACCAGGCGCCCCCACAAAATAAGGACTCTCAAGGAGGCTTTTCTGGAGTCGCTCCTGTCCTGACATGCTGTGACTTCTCAGTTTGCCCGACTACATGTGCAATGATCTCTCCACAGGTGTTTCTCACAGAGAGCTTACTGCAACCGTCGGAAGGCAAAAGTCCTCTGTCCCTCTCTATCCCGTTGTCCTCGTGCTGCAGAGCCTGCTGGGCCCCAGGGAGCCCAAGCAGGTTAACAGTGATGTACCGAAGAGGCTCCTCCAGAAACACAGGATTTACCACCTTTGAGCTAATGGCTCAGAGGACGGGGGACAGGACAGATATCCAAGGTAGGCTGTGCCACATCGGAGACAGGGTTTCCAGTGCCTTCACCCTTCCACATGTGTGTTCTTTGGAAGCTATAACTCTGTGGAAAGGGGGCAGGGGATTTCTTTAGCTGGAGTGGCTTTCTTTAACCCATGCGTGCTGGTCTCACCAGCCCACGCTCTGACCTCTACTACCTTCCACCCTCTTCTTGGGCGGGTCTGTTCAGATTCCCATCCAGCTTTAGGGCCTGGATCCCAAAGCCACCTCCATGCCTGGGCTGTTACCAACCGCCCACCGCCCCCTATTGCTGGGTCCGGGCACCAGTTACCATGGTCCGGGACATGTACTTGTCACGGGCCTGCCCTTCATCTTCCTCACCAGACTGCAGTCACCTGAAAGGAGGGAGTGTGTTTCTTCATTCTGCGTAAAGCTCTTGTGCAGACTGAAGGATCCCCAGCTCGCCTGCCCATGTCTGTATGTTTTGCCTGAACACAGCCTATGAGATTGCAGCTTTCCTGTTGCCGCCTCATATGGAAAGTCCTATTTGGATGGGAGTCGGAAACAGAAATATGATTGTCTTTGAGAGTGGGCCGTCCTTATTCCTGTTCACCATCAGTGGCCACCTGCTGCAGCGATTTGAGGACCACCAGGGGACCATCGGCAACTTATGGGTGGTAGGTCTGAGACTCCTCCGCCCAGCGCCCGTTGCTCCGATCTCCGGGCCGCTCACCCTGGGTATCCTTTGAAGGATTCTGTGCACGTCCTCACCACATCCCTGGATGACTCTCTGCATTTGTACATGTGGGAAGAGGAAGGCCGTCACCCATACCTCAGGAGCTGCTGCCACCTGGAGCACATGGGGAGTGACTCGACGCCGAGCTGGTAAGCCCTGCTCTGTGACTTAACCTTTCCTCAAAGGTTTCCACTTTCCATATAAAAAAAATGAAGGGATAATAAGTGAGGCCTTTAAAAAAATCTTTTTTGAGGATATGTAAACAAACGTACATCCCAAAAGAGAATTGTTAGTTCTTGGCATATGTTCACGGCCCTTGGAATACATTTCAAAAGGCTTTCCGAAAGGAGTCCCATCACTTTGCCCGCAGCAGAATATGGAACATTTATATCTTCAATATCCTGTCTTTACCCATAAGGTTTATACCTTTTTTTTGAGTTCATTAGTCATTTGGGTTGCTTTTTTTTTTTTTAAGATTTTATTTATTTGAAAGAGAGCGAGCATGAGCAGGGGGCAGAGGCAGAGGGAGAAGCAGGCTCCCCACTGAGCAGGGAGCCTGATGTGGAGCTCGAACCTAGGATCCTGAGATCATGATCTGAGCTGAAGGCAGACGCTTAACCGACAGAGCCACCCAGGGGTCCCTGAGATGTTTCTGTAGTGAGCTGTTTTGTTTTGTTTTTTAAAGATTTTATTTATTTATTTGACAGAGAGAGTGAGAAAGGGAACACAAGGGCACCTGTGTGGCTCAGTGGGTTAAAGCCTCTGCGTTCCGCTCAGGTCATGATCTCAGGGTTCTGGGATTGAAGCCCCCATGGGGTTCTCTGCTCTGCAGGGAGCCTGCTTCCTCCTCTCTCTCTGCCTGCCTCTCTGCCTACTTGTGATCTCTCTCTGTCAAATAAATAAAATCTTTTAAAAAAAAAGTGCAAAGAAAAAAAAAGAGAGAGAACACAAGCAGGGGGAGTGGGAGAGGGAGAAGCAGGCTTCCCACTGAGCAGGGAGTCTAATGTGGGGCTCGATCCCAGGATCATGACCTGAGCCAAAGGCAGACACTTACCTGACTGAGCCACCCAGGTGCCCCAAGAGATCTGTTTTTATCTCCATTTTAGTTTTCTTATAGACTGCTTGCCTTCATCTGAATTGTTTTTCTTGAGATTTTACATGCTCTATATAGAGGTGTTGACTTTTATAAATACATTGTTGTTTGTCCTTATAATGTTTATTTTTGACAATATCTAACAAAATACAAATACACACACACACACACACACACACACACATTCTTTGAACGGCCTGTACCACTAACAGGAGTTTACTATGACAGTACACTTCCAACGATTAGAAACCCATTGGTTGTTTATTGCAACATGAGTTGTGATTGCCAAATGCTGGGAACTATCTAACTGCCCAAACATAAGAGATGGTTTAAATTACTACGGCATATCCACGTCATGGAGTATTGTGCAGCTGTGATTTAAATCTCTATGTTCAGATAAATTATTTCCAGTGTCTTTGCGCAATAAAAATGTTTAATCTTATATAATTGATACGTGATTATGCTCAGATTTTATTTTTGCTCTTTTTCATATCTAATAAATCTTAGCCTACTCTAAGTCATAAATGCTTTTCTCCTTTCAATAATTTTCAAAGATTTTTAAGATTTATTTAGAGAGAGGGAGCCTGGGTGGCTCAGAGGGTTAAGCCCCAGCCTTCGGCTCAGGTCATGATCTCAGGGTCCTGGGATCGAGGCGGGCATCGGGCTCTCTGCTCAGCAGGGAGCCTGCTTTCTCCTCTCTCCTGCCTGCCTCTCTGCCTCCTTGTGATCTCACTCTGTCAAATAAATAGTCTAAAAAAAAAAAAAAAAAATTTATTGAGAGAGAGAAAGAGAGAGAGAGCACGAGTAGGGGGAGGGGCAGAGTGAGAGGAGGAGACTCCCCACTGAGCAGGGAGCCAGGCGCAGAGCTTGATCTTGACCCTGAGATCACCACCTGAGCTGAAGTCAAGAGGAGGGACACTTGACTGACTGAGCCACCCAGGCACCTCTCAATAATTTTAAATACTTCTGCTTCATATCACATGTTCCATACTGTGTAGCATTATGTCTTTTATCCGTCTAATTTTTTTAACAATGCAAAGAAATGTCTTTCCCCCAATAGAATCCAGTTGTCCAACACAGTTTGAGTTTTGACAAAACATAAAGTCTTTTTTTTTTTTAAACATAAAGTCTTTTAATCAGAAATACAATCAAACCACAGAATATTTCCATCTCCAAAGCTTTCTTGGGCTCTTTTCATATCTAATAAATCTTAGCCTACTCTAAGTCATAAATGCTTTTCTCCTTTCAATAATTTTCTATCCCCAGCATCAGGCAACCACTGATCTGCTTTCTGTTCCTATTTTAAATTTTCTAAACTTTTATGTCAATGCAATTATATAATATAAATTCCTTTGTGTCTTGCTTCTCTGAGTGAGCGTGGCGTTTTCGAGATTCACCCTCGTTAAATGTATCAGGAATTCCATCCCTTTTGTTGCTGAGCAGTGAGTGCCCCGTTGTATAGAAGGACCAGCTGAGGATCAGTTCTGTTGTTTCTAGCTTGGGATGAACATGTTTACATATTTACCTAAGAGTGGAACTCTCGGGTCATATGGTGTGTTTGACTTTATAAGAAACTGCAAAATTCCTTCCTAGAGGGCTGTCCTTCTTTGAATTCCCACTTGGTACTGTTCTAGTTTTGTTTTCACTGTTTTACACTCTAATAGGTGTGTAGTGTGCTCTCCTTACGGTTGTATTGTGTATTTCCCTAATACATCAAGCAGCTTTTCATTTGCTTATTTGCCATCCAGATTATCTTCTTTGGTGAAGCATTGATTTGAATCTTTTGTACATTTTTTTAGTTGGGTTGTTTATTAATACCAAGTTTTGATAGTGTTTTATATATTTGGAATATAAATTTTTTTTCTTAAAGGTTTTATTTATTTGACAGAGAGAAACACAGCCAGAGAGGGAACACAAGCAGGGGGAGTGAGAGAGGGAGAAGCAGGCTTCCCGCCGAGCAGGCAGCCCGATGTGGGACTCGATCCTGGGACTCCGGTATCATGACCTGAGCCGAAGGCAGTCGCTTAACCAACTGAGCCACCCAGGCGCCCATGGAATATAAATTTTTATCAGATAGGGATTTGTAAATATTTTCTCCTGCTTTGTGGTTTTTCTACTCTCACAATGTCTTTCAAGGAGCAGGTGTTCTTAATTTTGATGAATTTCAATTTTTCTTCTAAAATGATTGGGCTCTGGATGTTGTAGCTAAGAAAACTTTGCCTAACCTGAAGTCACTAAGGTTTTTCCCCTTTGTTTTTGTCAAAATTGTACAGTTTGAGATTTAACGTGTAAGTCTATTTAAATTTTATATAGGGTAAGATTAGATCAAGGCTTTTTTTTATGTGCAGGTATTTAATTATTCAGCACCATTTGTGGAAAAAAAATATTTCTCCATTGAATTGCCTTTACATCTTTGCCAAATTGACTGTGTGTGTGTGTGTGTGTGTGTGTGTGTGTGTGTGTGTATGTGTATTAATTTCAAGATTTCTTTTGCTCCAAAGACCTAGTTGTCTACCAGGTGTCTATCCTTTAATAACACAGTACTTTGAAAGTGTAACTTCATAGAAATTTTAAAATCTGACAGTGTGAGTCCTCTACATTGTTCTTTTGCAAAATTACTTTGGCTATTCTGTTTCCTTTGTTTTCAACATATTTTTTGTTTGGTTTTGTTTTGTTTTCTTCCATATATTTTATTTTTTTTTAAGATTTTATTTATTTGACAGAGAAACACAGCCAGAGAGGGAACACAAGCAGGGGGAGTGAGAGAGGGAGAAGCAGGCTTTCCGCAGAGCAGGGAGCTCGATGTAGGGCTAGATCCCAGGTCTCCGGGATCATGACCTAAGCCGAAGGCAGTCGCCCCTGGGTTGTGATTTTTATGCATTGTGCCTAGATCTGTCTTTCCACTGGTGTAAGTGTTCCCTTTGCTGATATCTGCCTTCTTCCAGGTGAATACCTAAAAGAGGCCATGCCTCCCTCCCCACAGGGCTGATGTAGAGATGTAAGATGTAGATGTAGAGATACAAGATGTAATGATGTAGAGATGTGGTGTAATTAACTTATTTCAGCATTTGGGAAATGTTGTGTTATTTCTTTCTGGCTTCTGTGGTGCCCAATGAGAGAGCTGTCATTCAAAATGTTGTTCATCTGTAGATAAGTGTCATTTTTCTCGGGCTGATTTCAAGTTCCTTTCAGTCTTTTGTGTTGAAGGAACCATTGTGCTTGAGTTGCCCCTTGCAGGTGAGGCGGTGTTTGGGGTAGCTCTAGGGGATGCTTTTGCAACTGTGCTTGATTTGCTTCCTGTGGATGTGACAGTGGAGGCTGCATGTGATACGGACGCTGTGCTTGATTTGCTTCCTGTAGACGTGACAGCGGCGGCTGCATGTGATACGGAAACTGGAGGAGCAGGTGGACTGGGTGTGGTGGTGGTCAGTGTACCATCTGTGGGAGGACTATCGTTCGTAGTCACGCTTGACCAGCATCTGGTGTGTTGGCCAGACGGCTGAGGTTACAAGGAGGATGAAAAGGGTGAGGGGGTAAGGGCTTTCATTTTAGATGTTCCTGCTGGGCCATCCAAGGAGGAAATCTCAAGTTATTTTCAGTCTTTAGTTTTCAGAAATTTAATGTGTTGTAGATTTCCTTGAGTTTAACCTGCTTGGGTTTGATTGACTTTTATGACTCTGGAGTTTTTAGCTATCACTTGTCTCTGTGGTGCTTGAAGGGAAGAAGAAGGAGGGCCACCTCTACTCACCTTCATTCAGGGGAGGAGATGGTCGACAGGGGAGGGTAAAGGCACCACCCTTGCTTGGGTTAGCAGCATGAGGCAGGGATGGTCAACGGAACTCTACTCCCACAGTTCCTGGACTGGAGAAGAGGGGCAGGAGTATCACCTTATTAATGCAGGATGAGAATGGCTGACAGGGCCATGCCCCACAATCTCTACATCAGCCCCGTGGGGAGGGAGGCAGGTATCAGCAAACGGAACGGAATTCTATTCTAAAATATTTTATCTCGGGGCATCTGGGTGGCTCAGTCAGTTAGCCATCTACCTGCAGCTCAGGTCATGGTCTTGGGGCCCTGAGATGGAGCCCCGCGTCGGGTTCCCAGCTCTGCAGGGAATCTTTTTCTCCCTCTCCCCTCCCCCTGCTCCATGCTCTTGTTAGCTCGTTCTCTCTCGTTCTCTCTCGTTCTCTCTCGTTCTCTCTCGTTCTCTCTCGTTCTCTCTCGTTCTCTCTCGTTCTCTCTCGTTCTCTCTCGTTCTCTCTCGTTCTCTCTCGTTCTCTCTCTCTCTCTCAAATGAATTAAAAAAAAACTAAAAATATTCTCTCGTCATTACGAAATAATATCTCTGATTTACTAGATTATCTTGAGCATTCTGGCAGTGTTGTCTCAGAGCAGGTTGGGATTGTTCCTCTTGCAATTAATAATCTGCATAACTGTGTCAGATCTGTGCGGTCAAAACCAAATCTAAGAATAACTTCAGTGATCAAAGGACCAACTGATTTGGGAAGAATATCCGTATCTGTGTCAGGTTCAAAGTCAGTATTATCAACAGTGGCTATAACTACTTCCCCGTTTATCCACTGATGCTCTTGTTTTTTTTTTGTTGGCAGCTATGTCTCCAAAGCGATATGTGATAACACGAGCATCGTATGTGTGGTGTCCAGACTGCGTGAATCCAGCATTCTGGTGATGTATTCTCTGCATATGTCATGTGGAAACTAACAGGACTAACCTTGCATCATCTCTCTCAATGCAGTAAAGAGAATTCTGTTTGCAAACCCAGAATGATTGTTTTAGTGATATCAGGAAAGAAGCAATGGTTTAACCACCTATAGTAAATCAGACCCTGTAATAGATATTACAGCACTATACAGACAGAAGGCAGAGCAACCTAGCCTCTGTCCCTGCCAGCAGGGAGAGTCTGGAATACCAAGGAGGTAAAATATAACTGGTCACAGATCACTGCAAAAAGAGCTTGTGTTAGGGGGTATGCGTGACTTCAGATTGAGGCAGGTTGAAAAGTGAAGGCATCTGGGGGCGCCTGGCTCAGGCAGTAGAGCATGCAACTCTTGATCTCAGGGTTGTGAATTCGAGCTCCATGCTGGGTGTGGAGCCCACTTTAAAAAAAAAAAAAAAACTGTAAAAACGAAGGTCATCTGTATTAGTCCATGTTCTCGAAAATGTAAGCAAAGCATAAATGCGTTAGAAAAACACAGACGTCAGTACTTAACGTCTGGTAGAAGTGACTCAGAATATAGATGATGATAAAAAATGCCCAAGAGGACTGGGAAATAGGACATACAGCAAAAGCTAACAAATCACAAGGAAGTTTCAATTCGCATGTCATCACAGCCACTGTGATGGACGTGATAAAGAACTGCCCCCTAGGTTATATCACTGGTTCAGGATTCAGAGTTTAGGGAGAGAATACTAATAGATCAAGCCTTAGACCCATGGGTCTGCTGTCCTGGCTCTGAGAGGAGGGGAGGACTGGAAGAAAGAAGACATTGGGGGGTGGGGGAACGTAATACTCTCATGAGAATGAAATCTCAAGAGGAGATTTCTCCAAGGAGTGGGTTGGCTTTCTGGGCTGTTAAGTGCCCACCATTCCCTCTTCCTCATTCTTTTTTTTTTTTTTTTTTTTTTTTTTAAAGATTTTTTATTTATTTGACAGAGAGAAACACAGCCAGAGAGGGAACACAAGCAGGGGGAGTGAGAGGGGGAGAAGCAGGCCTCC
>PITA01006713.1:0-47946 GCA_004023965.1 Spilogale gracilis
TGGGGGCATAGCCACTTCACTCTTTGACGAAAAGCTCTGTATTTTGGGGATCCCTTCCTGATAGTGGGTCATCTTACTCAGGTAGGACCCGAAGGGAGATTAAGTCTCTGCCTCTCCTACCTCTCACAGTGCATCTCTTTTATTTCTTGCCGTGGCGGTGCTGTTAATCTAGTTCCCAGGTCATCTGCAGCGGAAAATTATTTCTTCTATGGCTGTAAATTTGTTATCTGTGGGAGGGGGTGAATTCAAGATCTTCCTACACCGCCATCTTGAAACGCAAAGATGTAGTTTTAATCCTCGCTCCTTCACTAACTAACCTGTCTTATGACCCTGGACAAATCCTCGAATGTAACCGTTTGCCAAACTTATCTGGACTATGGTCTGTGGTATGTCTAGAACTGTCTTGTGCCTTCCACCCAATTTCCTTCTTGCTGTCTATAACGACATGGAGAAAAAAGGGTTGGCTATCAACATGCAGATAAAGTAGCAAAAGTAAACAATTAGTAAAAGTACTTTATTTTCCTCTTGTATTTGCTTTATAGCTTGCTTTACAAAGTTATGAAGTTCACAGCTTTATTCCAAAATGTAAGAAGGCTATCCCATTTGCTTATAAACATTTTTGCAGTCAAATGTCATCTGATTTCATTCTTCTAATCCATATTCAATATATAAAAAAAATTCAGACACCAAGGGTACTGGAGCAGCTCTAGGGCATATAGTTCTTTTAAGCAGGAGAAAGCTCTTCAACAGCCTTTCTTCCTTGACTTCCTCCCCCACCAGTTCCACTGGGCTACTACCTTGAATTTAAAGCAAACCTAGGAGACTGTCATTGTGTGACCCAGCAGGGCCATATACCTGGGGGCTGGGGGTGAGGTTAGAGGTTATTGTCTAATAAGCATTATGTTTGGTCTACACTAGGATTTCACACCCACTTGCACATGGAACTCAGTAGAGCCCAAATCACCTCCACCGTAGCTTCTACCCTATCCGTTAAACAGTCACTCCGAAATCCTGAAGATCGTGATGACTGGGGCAGGGATGAAATCACAGTTTTACCAACATGGCAGGCGCGGCCTTCTTAACAGTTCTAGGAGCTCTCCTTCTGGTAGCAGAAACATAATCTGTAAGTCAGCGCACACAAACTAGTTATTCGCACAAACCAGAGCATATGTGCTGTTTCAACCCCACTTCACAACCTCCTGTGATCTCCTGTCCAGTGAATCGCTTCCATAGACTGTAGCGTGCCATTCCACTAAGTGTTGTACACCTACCCCCACTGCATCATCTGCATACCTGGTGGGCCACTGAAGTTGCCTACTGTATAATCCACCCCCAAACTCAAAGAAAAAGCCCTTTGTTAGGCAAATGATCACTTAACCGGCAATGATACATTATAGGTAGGGCAGGAGCTACCTGCGCAGCTGCTAACTTCTGAGGCAGAAAAACATTTCCCCCCAAACGCAGGAGTGTAGTAGCCACGGCATTCCCTCGAAGTCAAGTAACATCAGGGGGAGATAATTCTTTGCTGTTACGTGTTTAACGGCTTTATAACTCGGTAGAGGCGTGTGCCAAAAACACACTGTGAACCTGATTAAAAACCTGGGGATAAAACTTGAAGTGTCTCTTGGTTTGTCATAAGCTGCCACAAAAACGCTAGCACATGCACGCCGCAGGACGTGTTCTCCCTAGTTGCCTGTGCCTACCCCGGGCCTCTGGCCATCAGGGGTAGGCACAGGCAACTAGGGAGAACATTCTCGAAATGGCCGCCAACCACTCAGGAGAAATGAGTTGGGTTTTGCCAGGTCGTGTAACATTTTCCTTCCTTCATTAAGGACTAAAGACCAAGTCAACACAAAAACCGGAGCCACAGCTCTTCTCTAAGGGAAGACACTGCAAAAGACAAAAAACAGCCTAAGTTCTGCATACATTTCAAGACTCTTTAAAGCAATAACACAATCATAAGCAGCCCAGGCGCTTATGGTGCCTTTATTTCCAAATCGACAACTAGAACAGCGTATTTAGGGTAACACACTAACCTGGGGTTAGAAGAATCTTACACATTCTTAAAAGAAAGACATTATTACCATGGCTTAAAAAGAAAAAAGTTTGTGAAACGAGGAAAAGGAGGGAAAGGACAGGTGCCCACGCCCGACCACACACACAGGGAGCAGTCACAGCTGCACACAAAGGCAGAGACTGCGCACAATTCTACCAAAATTAAACCCGAACTGGTTGTTGCTGATTCCGTCAGTCTGTTCATACCTTCAACGTTTCCCCACGATGCCCAACGCCTCACATAACCCCTTCCTGCTGTACCAAAGCCCCCCACTCCCCTCTTTTCAGACATGTCCTCCGACAGAAGGGCACCCATGCCCCAGAGCGTGGCAGACCCTCTCAGCATCTGCCCAGTCACCACGGAATGCGCCTTTACTACAAACCCGCACAAAATGCCAGGTTTAGTAATAAGTTCCAGCATGTTCTCCCGGGAAATCGCCCTCCCAAACCCACACAACAGCCTGGCTGCTCCAGTCATCCTTACAAGAAATGGGGAGGGGAGGTAAGAAAGCTTCTGTATCTCATAAAGAAACAGCACAGATATGTTTTATGCAAGAGAATCTTCTCTGTTCTCTCAAGTATCATGCAACTATCAAGAGTCTGGTCCCCCCCCAAAAAAGCTTCCTGTTCATAAGGATAGAAGCAAATAGTCTGTGGGGCCATTCATTACTTGGTAGTAACTCCTACATTAGTTCTTTATTTATGGATCCAGTAAGAACCACTAGAGCCTTTCCTAGAAAAAGAACACATACTTAGTCCTGCATCCAATTCCATGCCCTCCTGAAACCCACCCATGAAGCCCAGTGGCGGCCCCCGCCCTAGAGCCCACGTGAGGACCTGTGAGGAGACGTGTGTGCACGAACAGGGGTGGAGGGAAACCTGCGTGCTATGCAATCCCAGAACACAGTATGCATCGCGTCCCAAGTCTCGTATGTGGCGCTGGGCTCTTCTCCCTTCTTCTAGCTCTCTGAAGACTCATTCAGAATTTTGAGAATCCAAGAACAGAAGGCTAGAAAGCAACACTTCTATAGCTTCTCTCCAGAGTCCAGAGAAATTCCAAAAACAGTCTCACGAGGCTTTGCTAATCTGGCGGCTGTCCGTGGAAAAGTGGAGTCTCTACCTTCATCATACTCCACTCTTCTTTGCCAGCTAGAAGGGAGGTGAAGCCAAGACTCCAGCTTCAGAAGTCAGTCTCTAAGAAGCCCGCCTGAGCCCCTGAAGACTGCATGCAGACGCTTTACCCTAACTCCCCCGTCCTGGGTGCTGCCGGCGGGGGAGAGCACCTTGAGAGCCCAGAGGAAGGAGGGGATGGCTGACAGTCTAGGCACGGCCAGAGAGCGGGGAACAGAGGGTTGGGCAATGGAGCAAACTAAGGGGTTTCGCACCCGCAACAGGCCTGGACAGTCGGAAACTAGAAAGGGATACAGGCGATGTTCCCGTACAAAGAGCCTGACGATACGTGCAGCCTGAGCGCCCGGACCTAAGAGCAACATCGCAGGGTGGATGTTTGGTCTGTGCCCTGACTTGAACTGAGCGCTCCCAGCAAGACGCGCAGACGTCCCACAGGAAGTGCTGTCAGTGAGGACCTGTCAGGACAGGAAGTTGCTGAGCTCCTGAACTATAACCAGCAGAGCAGTCGCTCTAGCTGCTGAAAATCTACTGTGTGTCCCTTTGGCACTTAAAGCCAGCTCTGTCCATCTACAAAGCAAGAGAACAGTGAAACACATTGCACATGATTGTTAAGAAAGGAAACTAGTTGTTTCTAATTTAAACACCCAGTTATTAGAACTAAAGAAATTAAAAGTGATCCTAAAAAAATCTAGCATTTACACACACTTGTACATAAAAGCCGGACTATGGGTTTAAACCATCATAAGAACATAAACTAAAAATCACAACCTGAAAGCAATAAGAGATACGTGTGATTAGGGTCCGACTGGGTAGCCAACTGAGATCTGTATCTTTAATCAACATCTGGAAAATACTAGTAGCGCAGATTACTACATTCCACACTGCCCCAGAGAAGTATGGTTCCTTAAAATCTGTTTAAATCTGACCAACCTCCGGTAAGAACTTAAAGTGTACCTATCATCCCACAGAGCTGCCCAGACTTATGCTAGTAGTAAGCCTGGCCAGTAACCACTTTCTCCTTCCCTGCTTCTCTGGGGAAGGGAAGACTATGGCCTCTGTGAAAGGCCGACATAAAATTAGCTCAAATGATAACTTCCCAACATGGGAGGCAAGAAACTTCATGAATCAATTTTGCTGTCATCCTCAGCATGTCGTTCAATGTGTCCAGCAGCATCCTAGGAATAAAGGGAAAAGGGCCCGTGAGAGAAGAGCTGGTAGTAAGACAAGAGAAAAATCCAAGCCAAGGAGAGCTTCCTGGGTACATTCTAAGATCCATACATGGAAGGCGATTAGGACCCAGCACTTTGCTCATTTCTATGGAACTATGAACTTAAAGACGAGGTGTTCTTTGTTGTTTTTGTTTTTTTTTAAGATTTTTTCTATTTATTTGACAGAGAGAAACACAGCAAGAGAGGGAACACAAGCAGGGGGAGTGAGAGAGGGAGAAGCAGGCTTCCCGCCCAGCAGGGAGCCCGATGTGGGGCTCGATTCTGGGTCTCCGGGATCATGACCTGAGCTGAAGGCAGTTGCTCAACCAACTGAGCCACCCAGGCACCCCTAAAGATGAGTTCTTATTTTATACAACAACACTGTAATAATCCTCTAGGTCCAGTTACTAGATTTGAAACATTCAAAAATATTTTCTTAAGGCTCTTTCTTAAAAACTACCTAATTCAGGGCACCTGGGTGGCTCAGTTGTTAAGCATCTGCCTTCAGCTCACATCATGATCCCAAGGTCCTGGGATGGAGCCCCGCATCAGGCTCTCTGCTCAGCGGGAAGCCTGATTCTCCCTCTCCCATTCCCCCTGCTTGTGTTGCCTCTCTCACTATATGTCTCTCTGTCAAATAAATAAAATATTAAAAAAAACAAAAACCACCTAATTCATCATTTGAAACCTCATTAAACCTCAGCCTGGGTGGCTGAGTCATCAAGCATCTGCCTTCGGCTCAGGTCATGATCCCGGAGACCTGGGATCAAGTCCCACATTGGGCTCCCTGCTCGGCGGGAAGCCTGCTTCTCCCTCTCCCACTCCCCCTGCTTGAGTTCCCTCTCTGGCTGTGTTTCTCTCTGTCAAATAAATACAATTTTAAAATAAAAAGGAGAATCCCTAGACTCTCCCCATTTACCGCAATTCTGAACACTCTTACAAGGCCAAAAAGGTCAAGCTGCCCTGAGCAGATGAATGGCCCCAGGCCGGCTTGAGGCCCCGCTCACGCACCTGTTTGGAGCCTCTCCTAGCAGTGAAGAAAGCGTCACAGTTCTTCCAGCGACATTTCAGAGTCTGAAAGTTTGGATTCGTATGGTCAGTGAGTAAATGTTGTTTCAAATGATCCATAACGCCAAATATCAGAGAGCAGCCATGCCACTGGGGAGAGAGACAATGACAGGGTAAGGACAAAGAGCCCAGGAGCCACTCAGCCGCAATCGGAGCAGTCCTCGCTTGTGTTCTGCAAGGAACTGGAAGCAAAAAGCAAGCCCCTTATTCTTTACTCTTGGCTAGAAAACACAACAAAGCTAAAGACATCTCGTTAATGACCAGTATTCTGAGGAATCTTGAAGAGACTGCAAAGTCTCGATACTTTGCTCTACTGAGAAGGCAGAGCACCCAGACAGCCTACTTAGAGGAAAAGCTTAGCAAATACTGACAGACACGTTACCATAAAATTCAGTTGAAGCCACATTTGTTTTTTATCTTGCCATCATAAAATGAGTTTCCTTGGTCCTTTTATTTAAAAAAGGTGGGGTGCTGGGTGGCTCAGTCCGTTAAGCACCTGACTCTCGATTTCGGCTCAGGTCATGATTTCAGGGTCTTGAGATCGAGCCCTAAGTTAGGCTCTGTGCCCAGCAGGGAGTCTGCTTGAAATTCTCGCTCTTTCCTCCCAACCCCAACCCCTTCCCCGCTCCTTGCTCTCTAAGCAAGTAAATAAAATCCTGGGGGGGAAAAAAAAAGGCTAAATGCTCTCTACAATACTGAAGGGGCTGTATTTCACAATTCTGAGAACAGATTCATAAACTTGAAAATAAAAATGTCTGACAAAGAAAACTACGCCTTGGAAGCCTGACTTTACAGACAATCTTTATCACTTGAATCACAATCTTTTTTTTTTTTTAATTTTATTTATTTATTTAGCATGCAAGTGGGGAGAAGGAGAGCGGCAGAGGGAGAGAATCTCAAACAGACTCCCCACCGAGCGCATTGTCCAACTTGGGGGCTCAACTTGGGGCTCAATCTCACGACCCTGACATCATGACTTGAGCTGAAACAAAGAGGGGATGCTTAACCCACAGAGCCCCCCAGGCGGCCCTCTTTTTTGTTTCTTAATTCCTACTTTACTAACAATGTGGCTCAATTCTCTATCTCACTCATTAATCAGAAAGCATCAAGACTCTTGGTCTTGGTTTTTTTCCCCTCCAGACTTGCTTGTCTTAAACCTTACAATGCTAACGGGTTCATTTCTATAAAATAATGCAAATTTGAGTTTTTCCTGTAGCACTATTCTATCTCCTCCAGCTTTAAAACTAGATGGCATCTTCTCCATTTCTCTAGATATATTAACCCTCTGTATTCTAGATCCTGTTGTACCATATTTTGTGTCCTTCACTGAGAAGACCAAAAAGCAAACACAGTAACGTGTAAAAAGCTGCAAAGTAACCAGATTGTGGATGAGTCGAAATCAAATCGAAAAAATGGAGAGTGTTTTCATTCCATTGCATCATTTCTGCAAAACAACACGTTAGAGTAGGGGGGCCAGGGCATAGAAGGGGGCTTGGAATTTCAGTGCCAGAACCTTTTTTTTTTTAAAGATTTTATTTATTTGAGAGAGAGAGCACAAGCAGAGGAAAGAGGCAGAGGCAGAGGCAGAGGGAGAAGCAGGCTCTTCGCTGAGCAAGGGGCCTAATGTGAGACTCCATCCCAGGACCCTGCGATCATGACCCGAGCTGAAGGCAGACGCTTAACTGACTGAGCCACCCAGGCGCCCCTCAGTGCCAGAAACTTTTCTTTGATCACTACTAATATTAGAACTGATGAAACAACTTAAGGCCTATCAGGACCAGTATAAAAGTGTGACGCTCCCCCCCGCCCCCAAACCAAAAACCATGCAGTTTAGCCTAGGCAACAGACTTCAGTTTAAAACCTTCAACTATACACGTTTTTATTTGCCGAGTCCTCAAAATCCAATGAGGACACAAACCCAACTACGAGCATGTGAAATCCCTGAGAACGAGTGTGAGACCATGGGCAGGGCACAGAGGGGGCGCTTCCCCTTCCTTCCCACACAGTTGGCCCGTGAACAACATGGTCTCAAAATGCACGGGTCCACTTACACGTGAGCTTTTTTCAATAAATACAGTACAGTTCTGTAAATATAGCCGCGTTTCCTCACGATTTTATTTTATTTACGTATTTAAGTAAGCTCCACGCCCCACCTGGGACTCAAACTCACGACCCTGCGATTAAGTCACATCCTCTACCAACTGAAGCGGCCAGGCACCACGTCTTAGGTCTTAGATCTCTAGCTCAGCATATTGTGAGGAAGCAGTATACAGGACATGTAACATACAAAGTGTGTGTTAACTGACTGTTTATGTTGTCAGGAAGGCTTCTGATCAAGGGGAGGCTATTAGCAGGTAAGCTTTTGGGGAGTCAAGCTGCATGTGGATTTTCAACTGCACAGGGTTTGGGGCCCCTAACCCCCCGCAGTGTTCAAAGGTCAACTGTGCTTCTGTAATGACTGATATTTTTGGAAGCATGTACTGATTTATTTATTTTATTTTATTTTTTTTAAAGATTTTATTTATTTGACAGAGAGAAGCACAGCCAGAGAGGGAACACAAGCAGGGGGAGTGAGAGAGGGAGAAGCAGGCTTCCCGCAGAGCAGGGAGCCTGATGTGGGGCTCGATCCTGGGTCTCCGGGATCATGACCTGAGCCGAAGGCAGTCGCTCAACCAACTGAGCCCCCCAGGCGCCCCAACATGTACTGATTTATAATAAAATGAACAAGAACCACCAGAGAGATGACCTCTGAGGGGACGATACGTAGACATACGTCATATCTAATCACAGACTACTCATGAAAGAAGTACGGAAGCATTTTATGTATAGCTTTAAAAAATAAGCTTCCTTGGGGCATCTGGGTGGCACAGTTGAAGCATCTGACTCTTGGCTTTGGCTTGGGTCGTGATCTCAGGGTCGTGAGACTGAGCCACACGTCGCGCTACATTCTCAGTGTGGAGTCTGCATGAAACTCTCCCTCTCCCGGTTCATGCTCTCGCGCTCGCTCTCGCTCGCTCTCTCTCTCGTGCGCCCACGAAAATAAGCAAGTCTTTCTTAAAAATAAAAAAGAAAACCATATAAGTAAGCTTCCTTGTCCTCCAGCAGGAGGCATAAAGTAGATGCTTAAATATAAAAATGCTCAACTGACGCTAATGAAGAGCTGTAGATGAGCCCAGGGTTAAGCAGGCCTGCAGTCCAGCTAGAACAGCTTCACTCCTTACCCAGCATCGGTAATTCTGCATAAGATTCAGCCTCACAGCTTGGATACTGCCATCGTAACAGCCAGTATAAATCTGGAAAAAGAGGTTTCTCAGATCAGACCAAACAACACACAAAAACCCAATGACTAAACATCCTTAAAATAGGTGTCCAAAGCTCCTTGTGCCGGCTGTAAGGGAACACAGCGCTGAACCGAAGCCCACCCAGCGTCCTGCCACAGTGAGTGTGTTCTAGGGCAGGCACTCTGAAGCCGCGCTCCTTAGGGGCCCCTCCTGACAGCCTGGCTGGGCACAGAAGCGCAGGGCTGGAGGCCCCCACGTGCCCGGGCTCCGCGCCTGGCCTGCCATGCTGCGTGTCACACGGCAGCCGTCTGTGTCCCATCACAACAAGGGGCTCCACCGCTCAGAATCCAAAAACCATCCATTCGCCTTCGACCCCATAATTTAAAAATAAAATAAATCGAGGGTTAGCAGGGTTGAGTGAATTAGCTTCTACTTTTAGGTCTGGCTTTCGCTGTGCCATACTGGCCAGATCTCCTGACTCCACTCCAAGGCTCTATTCGGATCATCATGGCTCTGGAAAAAGCACCACTCAATTTTCAGGGGAAACATAGTAAACGTACTTTCTGTTTCATGGGGCGGGTATCAGATTCTTATTGTAATTATTTTTGCTTATTAATAGCAAAGAGAATATTTAATGTCCCTGGGTTACTTCTCAGTGATAGTATACCAAAAGATAAAGCATTCAATATGAGGTGTATCAGAAATAGATGTCATCTTTGGGACTGATAAACAGGAACATTATCATGGGTTTGTATTCACAGTAAACATATTCTAAAGCAATATGTGACAGGGCTAGTAAGACTCACCATGCTCTTATGGATGGTCATGCACATAATCATGTCCTTGTGTCCTCCGTAAACTTGCAATCGATCATGGGACTTGGTGGAGAAAAAAAACAGAAAGAGAATTAAGGTTATTCATACCCTGTGTTTAACAAGCATAATCCCTGGAGGACCCTGGCAGGCTTAAAACTATCCCGAAGGCACTATGCTGAGGCACCAGGAGCATTTTCACAGAAACATAATCGGATGATAATCTTTTTAGTAAGTCCTCAAGGAAGGCGCTGGTAACTGGAAATGAGAAAACTAATTTCTGTATAGTGTCGAAATCTCCACCTGAAACCGCACACAGAGTCCCCGACAGGCTTTAGAGACTACACCTGCAGTCCAGAAACCATCCAGAATAGACCTCTGAGCCTCACCACGAATCCTGGAGTATTTTTCTGAAACTGTAGTCTATGGACCATCTGCTTCATAATTACCTAGAGGGCTTCTGAAAAATGCAGGTTTCTGGGCCCCACCCCCACCTTAATATATTAAAAAAAAAAAAATCAACACCAAACACAAACAGACCTTCTCCCCAAATTGTTCAAGCAAAACAGTGGGTCTAAACTCTACCTGTAATTCATAGACACGAACAAATTTATCCAGGCAGGCGGTCACCATCACTTTTCCTAGGATATTCACCACAGTCACCGCGTGATTGTGGCCTTTATAGATCCGCACGAGCTCTCCGGTCTGCATCCAAAAAGACACAAGTCACTAGACTGACTTCCGAGATCCCGTCTGACTTTTGAGATTTAGGGTTCTATTATCCCAAAAGTTGTAATTCTGAAGCTACTTGTACGTAAGGTAGCTGAACTTATTTTAACAACTGAAGTACGCACACAAGCATTTATTACAATATAGACTATTATTAAGCTTTTACTGGAAACAAAGCCTTTCATTTAAACTGCAGGAGGTCTGAGGAAGCCTTCAAGCTTTAACCGTCGTCCCATTAAATATTTCTTTGTTTCAACACGACTTACATGAATGTTATGGGCGTGGACGGACTGGTCGCTGGAGCCACTGAACACAAGGTCATTCACCACCTTGAGGAAGAAAACTCATCAGTCAGATGCGGTATAAGGGTCTGTTTTCTCTGTACCTGTAGAGCACGTTGTTGAATTCTAATTTCTATCCTACTTTGAGATGAGCATGAACTAGGGATAAAATAGTAAGCTCCTCAGATTTTCTAAAGCAAAACTTCTGTCCTACCACCAGGTACTGTGATGAACGGACAACCTATTACTGGGTTTGTTGCCTCTTCAGTGTGATTGTGAAATAAGCCAAGAAGAGTTTTATTTTTTATTTTTTTAAAGATTTTTTTATTTATTTGACAAAGAGAAACACAGCCAGAGAAGGAACACAAGCAGGGGGAGTGAGAGAGGGAGAAGCAGGCTTCCCACCGAGCAGGTAGCCTGATGTGGGGCTCGATCCCCGGTCTCCGGGATCATGACCTGAGCCCAAAGCAGTAGCTTAACCAACTGAGCCACCCAGGCGCCCCAAACCGAGAAGGGTTTTAAAGTATATATATCTACATTCTATTATAAAATGCACCTGTCTGTTAATATATTAAAAATACAGTATATCCGGGTGCCTGGGTGGCTCAGAGGGTTAAGCCTCTCCCTTCGGCTCAGGTCATGATCTCAGGGTCCTGGGATTGAGGCCCACATCGGGCTCTCTGCTCGGCAGGGAGCCTGCTTCCTCCTCTCTCTCTGCCTGCCTCTCTGCCTACTTGTGATCTCTCTCTCTGTCAAATAAATTTTTAAAAAATCTTAAAAAAAAATACAGTATATTCTTAGTGACCCAAGGACTGTAATCACCTTGCTCTTTTCAAGATGATGTGTTCTAAAAAAGGCATCAGACAATAAGGGAAAAGCCACTGAAACCCTTCTCTGTGTGCCAGACAGCCCGCTCCTCTTCTCTTGCACTCTACTTGCCTTCATGCAGAGGATGGTTTTGCTGTGGCCCTCCAGGGTTCTGAGGAGGAGTCCATTGCGCGCATCGCGAACACTAATGGTGCAGTCGTAAGACCCGACGACGAGCAGCTTTCGGGCGCCTTCCTGTGCTGTGGCCAGACAGCTGACAGCCCGGGGGCCGTGGCATTCGAAAATTTCAAGTCGTTTATTGTTCTGAAAAAGAAGCCCCCATTATATGAAGTAAAGGAAACTTAGCTGGTAAATGCCAAAAGCAACTAACCCAAATCACTGCCTTGATATAGACTCTTAAATTCTATGATCTGTACTTAAGTACTCACGCCCCATCCCTGTCTTTACGTTCCCATCCTCCCCCATTCCACGGGATGCAGCAAACTCCTGCATTATAAACACATTTCTACCCTCAAACTACCATTTCTGATCATAATTAGTGCTCGATTCTCTTTTTATGCCTTCTCTCGCTTCCCTTAAGTTAACGGCATGAATGACCAACTTTTTTCTCATATTCTAATACATCTTCCATGCCAGAGACCCAGAAACTCTTTCCCTGATTTTTTGTCATCAAAAATTATGCAATCAACTGAATTTCTCCACTGAGAATTACTTACTTAGATAATATTGCTAAGAGTCTCTAATTCTCCACCTTTCTGTTATTCTCAGGTTCTTCTGATTTCTTGTTCTATGTCACCTCTCATGACATCATTTGGTGAACTAGAGAAGCCTTTTACATCATCAGAGTGGCACGGTCGCATCCTGAATTCCCAAACATTTCTTTACCTCAGATCTTACACTTGCCTCCCTCAACCCCACACCAATCTTGTCCATAAAATCTCCCATTTCCCCAAAACTTCTAAAAAGGAACTTGAGGGCAGTGCCTGGCTGGCTCAGGAGGTGGGACATGCCACTCTTGATCCTGGGGTCATGAGTTCAAGCCTGGCATAGAGACCAGGTATAGTGTTTACTTTAAAACAAAAACAAAAACAAAAAGAAAAGAAAAAAGTTAAAAATAAACAAACAAACAAATAAATAAAAAGGAACTTCAGGTGCACACACGTGGGGAACCGCCCAGAAACTAAGCACAGGGCAGCGGCTGGGCGTGCCCAGGGCTCAGCAGTGACTCCGGCCACCGTAGCTGCCGGGGAGACGACCTGACGGAGTTCAGGGCCCACTGTGACGGGCACAGAGAACCGACCCTCGCTTCCTGTTGAGACCTCAGCAGCACTGCGTTCCAGGTATGCAGGAAAACCAGAAGGGCCCGGCCCTCACACGACCTCGAGACTCCCGTGTGTGCGGAGAGTCTCAGGTCTCTGTGTGAAGCTCCATCTTCTCTGCGCGCGTCACCCAGTCAGCCACCATTTCCATTCGAGCCTCTTGTCCTCAGCCTGCCTCGAACGTCCTGCTCCCAACTTCTGTCTACCTGATAACATTACTCTCCCAGGACAGAATGAGGTCAGTGTCAAGTTTTAGCCTTTAAAATATCTTAAATCTATTCTTTCTTCTTCATTTCTCCTGCCCCGATCAAATCTAACAGACAGTGTTAACTCTTCACATACGGAGTGCAACGACTTTCACTTACGACCCTTCTGTGATCTATTCCTATCAAGTGAACCAAGTAACTGGCACTTGATTATCTATGGACTAGCTTCTTCTAACTTGGTTTTCAGTTTCTTAAAGGCAGAGGCCACGAGACATTTTATTGTACCCCTTATAAGCACTGGTTCCAGCTCACACGTGCAAGGAGAGTTGGTAGGTATCCTAAACATACGAATGAGACTATAATCGGGCGTAACACAATAAACACTGCAACATGCTATTAAAAGATGACCATGAGGTGCTTGGGTGGTACAGTCGGTGAAGCATCCGACACAATTTTGACTGAGGTCATGATCTCAGGGTTGTTGAGATCGAGTCCCATGTAGGGCTCCACGCATGGAGCCCGCTTAAGATCTTCTCTCTCCCTCTCCCTCTGCCTCCCCACCCCACTCCCCTGCATTGGCACACTCACCCACATGCTTACTCTCAGGAAAAAAAAAAAGATGACCATATGACCTTGGGATAGAGTGCTACAAGTCATCAGTAATCAAACCCATCAACTCTACCTCTTACATCTTTTATCCACTCTCTTCTCTTCAAACTTAGCCTGACCTTTCACATCATCTTCTACGACAAAGCCTCCTCTGATCCTCCTGCCTCTACTGGTACCAGTATCTTCCTATCATCAACTCCAGAATGACTTCTCCTAAAATACAAATTGGACCATATCTCTCCTACTCTGAAACCCACAAGACGGAAGTCCACCTCCATTAACAAAGCACAGAGAGCCATCAAGAACTGGGCCCTCCTCACTTCCTATGCTTTATCCTGACGCCTAACAGATGCTCAGCAAAGGTTTGCCCAACAAATGAATGTACCTCTGGACTAGGAAAGAATGAGGCCACATGAGCAAAAGGCGAGCCTATGACTGGGTTCCCATTCCGGAATAGGCTATCCTCATGAAACCCCAAGTCAGTTCCAAACCACATTACTGTCATACTCGAAAGAATTTAAGCTCATTTTTCATTGTGTCATTCTTAAAACGAGACAGGCTAGTTTAACCGATGACTCATCACTTGGCCCCCAAGTCATCAGGCTTGGTTTGCGCGAGTGGAGTTACCTCTTGGCCCTGGCACACTGGGGCCCGAGTGGACAGAAGGAAGAACCTTGTTTCACTTACACCAGAAGGCAACGGTCTCTGAGTAGGAGCTCGTTCTGTCGTATTCTCACACAAGAACGCGGGAACACGTCTGCCTTCGCCTCCTTTCCACACGCACGCTGCTTCCCAGCGACATGACGATGCAGCCTCCCCCGTGCGCGCACTAACCTTTATGTTGAAGGTGACCACGGTGCCGTTCGCCAGTCCCGCGTAGAGGACTCGCCACCGACTGTGGAGGCAGAGGACCCGGTCTCCCAGCTGTAGCTGCTCCACACACTCCCGCGTCTGACGGAAGCACACAACACCGAGTCAGCAGAGGCTAACGGCGAACACAAGGTGAAAGCGACCCTCCTTAGGGCAGAGTGGGAACTGATGTCTGTGAGGAAGAAAACGCAGCCTCCTCTATTCTGTACAAGATTATCTTCGATTTGGCCAAAGACCGTCAAGCTGTAAACAGATGTCAACTCTCATAATGTCACTTGTGTTCCTAATTTGGAATGTAGAAATTCTTCAAAGGGCACTAAGAATTGGGCCTTAAACTTTTAGATTCAGTAGCCAAAGGTAAAGCTGCATTGACATCTAAAAAGGAACATAAAGGGCGCGTGGGTGGCTCAGTGGGTTAAGCCTCTGCCTTCGGCTCAGGTCATGGTCTCGGGGTCCTGGGATCGAGGCCCGCATCGGGCTCTCTGCTCAGCAGGGAGCCTGCTTCCTCCTCTCTCTCTGCCTGCTTCTCTGCCTACCCGTGGTCTCTGTCAAATAAATAAATAAAATCTTTAAAAAATTTCTCTACTAATTCTAATGCATATCCAGGTTAAATAAGTACTGTTTGATCTCACCTTCAAAAAATGATTTCTATGAATTTCCAGAACGGAGCTTATACTCGCAATTCTAGTTACCTAGGTAACCTGGCCCTTTGCTAGTAAGACAGCGAGCGCTCAAGGTTTGTTACTGAATGACACCAAGCAACGAAAGGCCCAAGTGTCGTTTTTAAACAGGACTGGAAACAGATGTTAAAATCAAGACGGACAGAAATGGGTAGGATGATAAAAGCTGTAGGCTGTCAAAGCTTTTGACCTCTTTTCCCAATCTTCTTTAAAAAGAGTCAGTCTCCAAAATTATTCAATTTTCTCCCATAATATTACAAATATAAATGCCACATATAAAGCTGTGAAATAAAGAAAAATACAGTAAATATGCCTAAATGTGAAAATTCATGTTGCCTCTGGTTAACCCATGTGAGATCTTTTTTTAGTTTTTATAGGGGAAACAGATATATACTTTAATTAAAAAAAAGAGTCCTTTTAAAATATGAATGCTCGCTGACAAGCACCTCGTCACCAAGAACTCTAATGGGGATATACAACAAGATTAATATTAATATTCCAATAAACTTAGTTGATAAAGCTGCGACAGGGTTTGAGAGCATGGACTCCAATTTTTTTTTTTTTAAAGATTTTATTTATTTATTTGACAGAGAGAAACACAACCAGAGAGGGAACACAAGCAGGGGGAGTGAGAGAGGGGAGAAGCAGGCTTCCCGCTGAGCAGGGAGCCCGATGTGGGACTCGATCCTGGGTCTCCAGGATTATGACCTGAGCCAAAGGCAGATGCCCAACCAACTGAGCCACCCAGGCGGCCCTGGACTCCAATTTTGAAAGAAGTTCTACTTGGGGTAAGATGCTCTCAAACAGCACTACACGCAATAGATTTCTCTAAGAAATGGTTCATAAAAGGAAGAGTCAATCACAGAGGAAAATTTCACTGGGGTCTTATTTTAAGGAACTGCCACAGCCACCCCCAAATCTGTGTGGGGTCACCAATAGTGAGGCAGCACCTTCCACCAGCAAAAAGACTAGAACTTGCTGAAAACTCAGATGATGGCTAACATTTATTTAGCAATAAAGTATTCTTTTTCTTCTTTTTTATTTTTCCCTTTTTTCCCCTCCCTGTGGAGGACAGAAAAAAGTATTTCTTTTCTTTTCCTTTTTTTTTTTGAAGATTTTATTTATTTATTTGACACAGAGAGAGAGAGATCACAGGTAGGCAGAGAGGCAGGCAGAGAGAGAAGGGGAAGCAGACTTCCTGCTGAGCAGACAGCCCAAAGTGGGGCTCGATCCCAGGACCCCTGAGATCATGATCTGAGCCGAAGGCAGAGGCCCAACCCTCTGAGTCACCCAGGCGCCCTGAAAAAAGTATTTCTTAATTAAGGTTCATAGGCTGTCTTTTCAGATACAATATCACTGCACGCCTAACAGAATACAGTACAACATCAACATAACTTGTTCACTAGGAAACCAAAAAATTCCTTTGACTCGTTTTATTGTGACGCTCACACACCTTCCTACAGTGGTCTAAAGCCGAGCCTGCAGTATCGCTAAGGTCTCACTGTGCTAAAATTGGCTCACAGCATAAGAAGGTGGGCAGAACGAACCATCTGTCTCCTCTCTGCCCAGTAAATACAGCCGAAGCAGCCTGATGTGATCACTTCCACTTTCTCTGGACTCACTCACCTTGATGTTATAGCAGCGGACGGTGTGGTCGCTAGAGCCAGTGTAAAGGGCGGCATTCTTCCCAGAGATCTGGGTAACCAGGAGGCAGTTCACTTTGGAGATGTGCCCTTCAAAGACACCAATGCAGCTCCGACTCTAAAGTCAAGCACATATCAGATCGTTACTTGTGGATACACAAGGATTACAGAGCATATTTCCTCCACAACAAAAACGCTAAAACACATAGTTTGCTGCTGTATCCTCAGTGCCTCGGTTAGTGCCTGGTATATAAATGTGCTCCATAAACATCGAGTCACTAAACGCCCAGTAAACAGTCACATGAACTAAGCACCTGCAACTCTGTGTTAGCTGAGCCACACCAAAAATACTTAGGGCAACCTGCTGTAAGAGAGATGAGAATTTTAATTAATGCCTAGGGCAAGGCTGGCCAAGATAGGACCAAAGATCTGACAAATCCAAGCTGTAGCTAACTTCCCAGAGAAGTTCCTATACTTCATCAGTAACTTATCAGTGTTCCACAATATTGAGAGACGTATCCCGGGCCATCTCAGGCCATAGCGGCGGTCCAGGGACGGTTTCACAGGGGAGCACCCTAAAGGTCATCTTCATGCACATACGGAGACCCACCTAGAGTGTGCATATTTACACACATTTACCTTGCAATGTAGAGTCAGAGCCAATCCCCAAATGTCACACTCCTACTTCCTGGCAGCACTGCTTCCTTCCTTCTGTTGTCCCTGTTGCCCTCCACATCACTAGCCTCATGGAACCCAGACACCTGCTTCCTAGAGCCGACACATTATCATGGTTTCCATCTGACCTTTGGACTTTCAAGACTTCAGCAATTTTAAATACTTTCATGGCGTTTGTTCAGACAATGAAGTGTTCCTAAAGTTTCTTAGCTATCACCGTTGATAAGCAGAATTACTTTGACATACACCAAATTCAAAACTCATTCTATAATAAGTTCATTCTATGAAACTTGAGATTAACGAGCATCAGATCATACTGAGTGGGAGGTACGAGAACCCTACTGCTCTCGGTAACTTGGATCCACCGTGAGGAAAAATGCCTCCTTAGTACTTCCCTGAAATTCATTCTAACCTATTACGTAGCAGCTTTGCAATGGGCCTCATCAACAACGCCCGGACTAGAGCCAGACTGGCCACGCCTGCTGCTGTCGCCTCGTCTCCCTGTGCCAAGTGGCTGTTCACGGTCAAGCACAGGACCCATTTTTAGGTGATGAGGGAAAAGAAACCCCAGGGGCCTCTGAAAGCTGTCTGTGAGCAGGAGAACCAACTTTCGGAAGAGGTGAGAAAGCAGAATGGACAGAAAAAAGGAAGCGAAGTCCCCAGAAACCCTGCTAGGCCACGGCACCAACCTCATCTACAGCTAGTGTGAAACTCACCTCATCTCTGGAGTCCCCTATTGCCTAAGAGAGTATGGACTGGAGTTCCTAAAACCTGCAGAAACATTCCAACTGATTTATGAACTCACCACCAGATTATACACTCGGACAGTTTTATCTGCTGAGCAGGTGTACAGTAAGTTCCCAAATATCTGAATTGCATTCACTGCAGCTTGGTGCCCCTCAAAGCTCCCTTCTGTGGGCTCATCATCATCTCCTGGCTCGGAAGATATTTCTGGAAAACAAGAATACGTTTCAGAGACGTGTCTGCTTTTGTCTGAAAAGATACTCAAAAAATTAAAACCATTACAGAATATAGTGATCCCTGGATTCTCTTTAAAACCTAGTCCCCCATGGCGGCGCCTGGGTGGCTCAGTTGGTTAAGCCACTGCCTTCGGCCCAGGTCATGATCCTGGAGACCCGGGATCGAGCCCCACATCGGGCTTCCTGCTCAGCAGGAAGCCTGCTTCTCCCTCTCTCACTCCCCCTGCTTGTGTTCCCTCTCTAGCTGTGTTTCTCTCTGTCAAATAAATTAAAAAAAAAAAATATATATATATATATAAAACCTAGTCCCCCTTGGGGGCGCCTGGGTGGCTCAGTTGTTGGGCGACTGCCTTTGGCTCAGGTCATGATCCCGGAGACCCAGGATCGAGCCCCACATTGGGCTCCCTGCTCAGCGGGAAGCCTGCTTCTCCCTCTCTCACTCCCGCTGCTTGTGTTCCCTCTCTCGCTGTGTTTCTCTCTGTCAAATAAATAAATAAAATCTTAAAAAAAACAAAACAAAAAAAACACACCTAGTCCCCCTAACAAAACACATTTTTCATTAATGATCTTCACTATAAAGACTTTATAACAAGAGAAGGCAGAGAAGGACTCTCACATGGGAAAAAAGACAGATACTTATTTTTTGAGTGACCCTGGAACGTACCAAATCTCTCTCCACATCCCCTCTTCTGCTGCCAAGTTATTCTGCTGAATAAGGCCTTATTCTTTAAGCAGTTCCTTCTCAAAGCAAAAACCCCGGGAGGCAAAGACACCTTAATACTCAGTAGTTGAACAGATAAGACAGATGGGAAAAAGAAACTAAAAAGGCAGGATTCAGGATCTGCAGGTACCATAATTGCTGGTCAAAGCAATCCTGTTGGTGGCCATCACCCCCTCCGCCCCATTCTACAGGCTTACTCAAACCCTGGCTCTAATATTATAAGCCTCTTTTTCTGTGGTTAATTTAAAAGAAGCTGAATAGCCAATACCTGAAGAGTTCTTCGAGCCCTTCACAGAGGAGATCACAGTCTGAGTTTCTGCCACACTGCAAAACAACAGCAAGGGTCTTTTTAGCACCTGTGAATAGGGGAGGTCATAAAACTTAAATTCTCCTGACTCAAAAGATTGCTCTGAACAATGGGCAACACAGCAGTGATAGAAGCGATCAGTTTTTCCAGCTGCAATTTCCATATGAAAGGAAATATAAGTACAGTAGACATTTACAACACAAATGAGAAAGCAGAAAAGCTCCATTGCCAGGTTTGATTCTCCCATACCCAGAACCTCTACTGATTTCCTGCACGTCTGATTCATTTAAACTCTGATTCATAACCAAAAGTTCTACCGTTAAAGAAAAGACTAATGGTGAAAGCTGTTCTGATTGGCCCAGCACAACGTCCTCACCTTACAGGGACACCATCTTTGTAACGAGTGCCAAGCTCACTGGTGGAGCTAACTTCATCACAACCAGAACGAGACGTTTCTACTGAGTTCTGCTCTGTGGAGTTCCAAGTGTCCTTCTTAGATGGACTGTCCGGTTTCTCTTCTCCAGATTCAGAAGAATCAATGGCCACCACTTCCAACTGAGGGTTAGGGATCTCCAGGACTTCCAGAGACGAGTCACTATCTGGCTCATCCCTGACACTCTCTTGTTCTGGGCCAGTTCGGCTATCTTCCCAAGTGGAGGTTGTTACCTTCCCCCCTTTAGTTGACTTTCCAGTCTTTACTTTCCTTACAGGTTTAGCAGTAAATACATCCTGTTCAGTGTCACTGTTCTCGGGAACATGAGCAGCCCGAAGCGTTTTCTTCTTCCTAAGTTTCTTCTTTTTCTTGTTTCCCCGAGTTTCAGCTGATGTCAGAGTAGACTCTGCCTGCTGCTCAGGCTGGTCAGCTAGAGAGTGGGGTTCCCTCTCTACGGGCGTTTCAGAAACAAATGACAATCTTGGAAAAGAACTGGTACAGGCCTCAGACCCACTGTTGTCTTTGACTGGCTCTTCGTCTTCTTTATTTATGCTTGGAAGATCAGCTGGTTGGGAAGAGGGGGCACTTCCGCTGTTCCTGGTATTTCCTTGCTCCATGGAAAACTTCAGTTCTTGGCTAGGCTCATGGAAACTTTCTGTGACCTCTGATAAGGAGAATGTTGCAGCGATGACTGGATAGCCTGGACAACTGTCACTGTTCTCTCCTGAATTGGGAGAAAAAACAATTACTGCATCTTTTGAGTCTGCTGTTTTTCATCATAAACTGCCATTATTTATCAATGATCGAATCTCTACCGCATAATGACCTTTCAGTGGTATGTGAACAAAGCTACGACTGTTAAAGCAGTTATCTCACCCCTCAGCCTCCCATAACCTACAGAAATTGCTGTGAAAGCACTTACTACACCTTGCCCTGCACAGATCTCACAAACAGCATGTATGTCTTATCCTGTACAAAAGCTCTTTATGGGCACAGACTGCTTCTACCAATCTCTTTCCTTTCCGTCTTGTTTGACACGTCCACATGTTTAACATCCTGTTTTATTCTTGGGAGACATTTAAATATCTACTCAACTCACGTGCTTTTACCTTAATTTCTCAGGTGTTTTCACTATGCCCTTTTACTGGTACATCAGCCAGGGTGGCTACCTAACAGCAATTAAAAAGACAGCTGACTTAAAAAATGTCTATTTTCTTGGGGCGCCTGGGTGGCTCAGTTGGTTAAACGACTGCCTTCGGCTCAGGTCATGATCCTGGAGACCCCGGATCGAGCCCCACATCGGGCTTCCTGCTTGGCAGGAAGCCTGCTTCTCCCTCTCTCACTCCCCCTGCTTGTGTTCCCTCTCTAGCTGTGTTTCTCTCTGTCAAATAAATAAATAAAATCTTTAAAAAAAAAATGTCTATTTTCTTTAGTTATTTAATGTGGAAGAATTTAAACTGATAAAGTAATCAAAACTGTACTCAATATACACAACACAGGATACCAAAAAAAGGATAAAAAGCAAATATTCAAAGGAGATTATAAATTACCATATCCATATTATGTAACTTCTCAAGTACTATTCACTAATAAAATTAAAGTATTTCAGAGGAATTATTTTTATGACACAGGAAAATGATCATGATATATCAAGTATAAAAAAGTCAGATTATAACAGACTATGATTCTCCCTTTGTATAAAGTCTACAGGCAAACAAACAAACATTTATAATTTAGGACTGAAATAAAATATAACAAAATAACATCTACATTTTTATTCTTTTTTTTTTTTTCTAAGAATATATCTATTTACTCATGAGAGACAGAGAACGATAGAAGCAGAGGGAGACGCAGGCTTCCTATGGAGCAGGGAGCCCGAGGCAGGGCTCGATCCTAGGACCTGGGACCATGACCTGAGCTGAAGGCAGATGCTTAACTGACTGAGCCACCCAGGTGCCCAGTCTTCCATCTTATTATGGTGAACATGAATTACTTTGTAGAGGAAGAAATCTAATAAAAGCCATTTTAAAAAATCTCAGCTTAAAAAGTCATTCTAATACTTCACCAGTTTTTTTAAAAAATATTGAATACTGGGGCGCCTGGGTGGCTCAGTTGGTTAAGCGACTGCCTTCGGCTCAGGTCATGATCCCGGAGACCTGGGATCGAGCCCTACATCGGGCTCCCTGCTCGGCGGGAAGCCTGCTTCTCCCTCTCTCGCTCCCTGTGCTTGTGTTCCCTCTCTGGCTGTGTTTCTCTCTGTCAAATAAATAAAAATCTTAAAAATATATATATATTGAATACTATTCACACAAAAGCAACAAAATTCAAGATGAAAGATAATATACACTTGAGATAGATATCTATATTAGTGTTGCAACAGGTAGCAAAATCTAGGATAATTCTTCAGACTTTTTCTGCTCAGATCACACAATGCTAGCTTATTTTTACTTAACTGTCAATATAGCATCATTAGTTACACAAACTTCAGGTAAGGTTTAAAATAGCTTAGAAGTTATTCTCAAATGGTAACCAGGTATTTTATGGGTATTTTATGAAAAGAGTAAAAGCTGGCTATTTCTCAAAACCACTCAAGTTTCTACTGATGATTCCAACCCCAGCGTCCTCTGCCTTTCATCATGCGTACCTCTCTCAGGCTTACAGTAAACCTCTCTTGCCTTTAAATGATAAAGGGAAGGGGAATTCAGAGGATATAGCCTAACTAGGAAGCTGACTAACTTCAACTCCATTCATCTCACAAAAAACTAATTCTGTACCCACCCTCATTATGGAATCTTTTAAGTGCTAATGCAAAGCCAATTTAGTAATGCCAGATTAGGGAAAACTGAGGAAAAATTACTGATGTTCATTAAGTAATCCTCGTAGGAGCACCTGGGTGGCTCAGTCAGTTGAGTGACGGACTCTCGATTTTAGCTCAGAGACTGATCTCAGGGCTGTAAGATCAAGCCCCGAGTCAGGCTCCGCACTGGGCACTGAACCTGTTTGAGATTTTCTCTCTCCCTCTGTGCTTTCCTCACCACAAGCACACACACTCTCTTTCTCTCAAAAATCAACAATCCTCCCTAAATTAAGGAAATCACGAAAAACTAATTCTAGCAACTTTTCATGGGGCAAATATGACTAATCACTGACCTAAAACTGCCCTCGACCCACTTCTGGGTGGCCCTTAATCCACAGAAAAGCTTACATACTATTCGCTTGTGGTGCTTCCTCGGACACATCGCCGGCGGAGCCTTGGGACGCAGCATTCGCACTCTGGTCGTGCTCAGGAGACATGGGCTCTTGTTTGATCTGAATTGAGGAGTCTGGAGCGGGAACACTGCCATGGGCTTGGAAAGTAGGAGATGCGGTTACTTGGAGAGGGACTCCAGGGGACGACGGAGACATGTGGGAAGATGGAGGCTCCAGAAAAACCGGGAAAAAGGGAGTAGGCAGCAGAGAGGCCTCAGCAGATGTTTGAGATCTACTGTTCCTTTGTTCTCGTGGAAGGCTAGGAGGAACCTGGTCTGGGCGCTCAGAAGGTTCATATGTTTCTAGAATGGGAAACATACGTATGTACAAATGCAAAAATGTTTTCTGGAAAAGTCACTCATTTCAGAGCCAATTTGTATTTTTTAAAGATTACAAAAGAATTCTGAAGTTCCCGATAATCCTTCGAAATACGTTGTCATAAAATCTGCACGACCAGCAAGGCCAAAGGCAGAACAGGCATTAGTATTCCATTTTTAGATTGTAAGTGACTCATCCAGGGTCATACAGTTACTAATAGAAGAGCCAAGATTTGAACCCCAGTCTTTTGATTCCTAACCCACGGCTCTTTCTGTGACATACTGCCCCCGCTGCTAAGCATTTTCGGGGTGTATAGTCTCCCTGAAAACAAGGAGACAGGAGAGAGAAAAACCTATGACCTTTTCAAGACTACTTCAATGCCCCTGTCTGGATAACAAAGAAATGAACAGGCTACAGAAGATCCAATCCAACAGATGCTCTCCGAATACCTTGTAATCCCTGTAGAATCTGTATTCTGTGGGTCCTCAGCGCACTCATCTCCATAGTTATCTAAAAATAAAGTAATCGGTTAAGCATTCTGAAATCCAACTTTAGAGATGACCAGTTCTCACGAAACGTTCCATCGGCTGTTACCTGCTGCTTGAGCATCAGAAGCCTCTGAACCTCAACATATGCCGCCTGCAAGGCTGCTCGGGCTTGCAGAAGGTTCTTATCCATGCACTGCAATGATCTGCTTAGTTCCTCCTCTCTTAAAGAAATATTCAGCAGCTGGTCGACCTGAGAACGTTCTGCCAAGAGAAACCATAAGGCTCAGTTTAACTAGAGACTTCTGAATAAGATAGCTCCTAGAAGGCAGAACTGCATTAGTTCTCTGGAAGAAACCTTTATTTTCTCTCCAATAGGTCACTGAGGACTCATCAAATCTCGCAAGTCGCATAGTCAAGACTGATGTCAGAGCCAGTCCAAAAGTGAGAATAGGTAGGATGGTGAGAAGCTCATAGGGTCAAGTGTGCCCACATATGGTACCATCTTACCTCATCACCGTCTTCCACCACTTCTCTTCCAAGTGAAATCTCTGTCCCAGGGAAAGCAACTGTTGGATATTTCATTTCCCATTTTTCCTTTATCTACCACCCTCTTCACAGATGGCTTTTGCTTAGATTAAGCAAAAATGTGATGTGAATGGCTTGCACTCTCTTCCCAATCCATATTTTTCTAGTCTCTTAGCTAACATAAAATAGTTTGCTTTTGGGGCGCCTGGGTGGCTCAGTCGTTAGACGACTGCCTTCGGCTCAGGTCATGATCCCGGAGACCCAGGATCGAGCCCCACATCAGGCTCCCTGCTCAGTGGGAAGCCTGCTTCTCCCTCTCTCACTCCCCTGCTTGTGTTCTCTCTCTAGCTGTTTCTTTCTACCAAATAAATAAAATCTTTTTTAAAAAAGAATAGTTTGCTTTATTAGAGAAAACATCCTGAAGAAAATATAGCTTCAAAATAGTACATTTAAATTACTTTAAATAAAATGTATGTGTTTGCCACCTTAATGTTTGTCTTGTTCCCATTAAGTCAAGACCTCTACCCTGAACTCCAGATCCACATACCCAACTACTACCTTTGCATCTTTACTGAGGTGTCTCTAAGATCCTTTAATGCAAAGAATCCAAAAGGGAACTCGTTATCTTCCTCCATCTGCAACTTGTTCTCTCATGGAGTTTTCTAGCTCTACAAATGATACCAACATCCCCAAAGATACTTCAGCCGGAAACTGGGCTCGTCCTCAAATCCTACTTTATCCACCACACCCAACTACCCGTGATTCAACCAATTGCTTTCCATGCTGGTCCTTACACCAGAAAGGGTTCAGAGTCAGTGGAAAGCAAGAATCATACAAGTGTATCATGAGGGAGTGGCTCTAACAACTTCCCTCAATTCAGGTAAGAGAAGCAACAAAGATACCTCAGAAATGGAAATTGAGAGAAGTGGCTATAAACAACCAAGAGAGACACTATCTTTACTAAATGGCCTATTCCTCTCTATCCCTGGCAAGGACCAATGAGACTGCCTGACTCTACCAAACTCAATTTGTCCAAGATATATTTTAACTTTAGCTAATGGGTCCTATGTGGCATCAAACATTCTTCTATCGCTCCAACTAGATAGGGTGGAAAATCAAATTTTTCTGTGCCCTTAAGCAAGACAACAAAAACATCAAAAAATAATAATAAATGGGGGATCAGTGTTTAATAACCACAAGCTATCCTCTGTGTCGAGGTGTACAAAGGCTGAACTGCTGTAAGGACAATTTCTGTCAGAATGTTATGCACCCTACCTTTCTTTCCTTTGATTTTCCTTCTTTTGTTTTTTCTCTCAAGACTTGGGAGCTCGGGAGAAGATCCATCCTGAGAAGAGAAAGGAAACTGAATAATATTAAATGTGTAAAGACCATTACCCAGGAAGAGAAAAAAAACAATCAATTCTAAGACCATTATGCAATATTCTTCATTACCACTACCATTTCTAACAGGACACTAGGAATCTCATGCTTAAGGGCAGACTCAAACATTAGTTAAATGTATATGATTAAAAAATAAATAAAATGGGCAACTGGGTGGCACAGTCAGTTGGGCGTCCCACTCTAGGTTTCAGCTCAGGTCATGATCTCAGTGTTGTGAGACTGAGCCCCGCATCAGGCTCCGCGCTCAGCATGGAGTCTGCTTGAGACTCCTCCCTCTGCCTCTGCTCCTCCTGCTCGTGTGCATGCTTGAGCTCTCTTTTTCCTTCCCTCTCTTTCTCCTCCCTCTCTCCCTTAAACCAATTAAAATCTATAAAAAAAGAAAAAACAAAAAAGCCCAAAACAGAACCTGAGGTCAAGTACCCTCCTAGCATCCTAGAGGTGGTGGAGCACTGGGGCTAAGGCAAAGCATTTCACGTTGTTAAAACAAGGCATAGTTAGAAGTACGGACAAAGCCAGTGATGCATATACCTGATTTCACTGCAACATAGGAAAGCTCCACAACAAAACCTTCACAACAAAAAGCTACACAGTCTGTGTGACAAGCCCCTAAATATGAGCTTTGTTACAGGACAAACTTTCATCCAACAATATCTACTCCGGTGTTCGACTCAAAGAAGCAAAGCTGGAATGTGAACCCAGGTCTACAAGCCAAGCCCTTAACTACTCTGCTTTACATGCCTGAGGCCCATTAAGGCAGGCACATGCCGTAAGGAGCGCTGGGTGTTACACAGGACTGATGAGTCACTGACCTCTACCTCGAAACCAGTAATGTATTACAGGTGAATTAACCGAATTTCAATTTAAAAATGGAAAAAAATACAAATATAAAAAATGGAAGGTAAAAAAAATAAAAATGAAATTTTAAAATAAAAATAAACAAATAAAAATAAAGGACACAGCCCATTTTCTCCCAGGGTCACATTCCAGACTGTACCACTACCAGCAGAACGGGTTTCTGAAAGAGGCCTTATTAGTGACAGAGACACCAGAAGAGAAGGGGTGTCAGTGAGGGAATGGCTTCTAAAAGGTCCAAGCTGGGTATCTGAGGTACAAAACACTGAGTAACAGAGACCAAATATATCTCTTCTTCTTCTTTTTTAAAGATTTTATTTATTTATTTGACAGAGAGAAACACAGCCAGAGAGGGAACACAAGCAGGGGGAGTGAGAGAGGGAGAAGCAGGCTTCCCGCCGAGCAGGGAGCCCCATGTGGGACTCCATCATGGGACTCTGGGATCATGACCTGAGCTGAAGGCAGTTGCTTAACCAACTGAGCCACCCAGGCGCCCCCAGAGACTAAAAATATTTCTAAGAGTCTGCTCACACAGACCGCACTCAGGCAGTATCCACACCACCTTGGTATGGAGCCCCGCAGCCCTGGGTCTAACAAGCACTCGCACCCTACAGACGCAGCCCTGGCTCTAACAAGCACTCGCACCCTACAGACACAGCCCTGGCTCTAACAAGCACTCGCACCCTACAGATGCAACACCGGAGTGCCTTCCTGAGTGGCAGCTCAGAATACATGGTGGAAACAGAGTTACAGCTGAAGATGTGGCTTACTCCTTGGTCGGGTGATACAAAGAGTCACTGGCTTGGAGACTAGTTTTAGAGATGACGTAATATTTTCCCCGTCCTATACATTCATATTCAATGACATCTCACCTAGCAGAATCACTCAGTGAAAGAAACCAATAGGATAAGAGCATGAAAGTAAGAGCCTCACAAACCTATTTCAGGGGAGGAAGAAGCAGAATCCCAGCTACCCAGAAAAATTAAGCAGCTGAGTCTTTCTTATAACAGCCAAGTCACCCGGCGAAATGTCCCACAACCGGCCCGCGCACTCATACTCACTCCAGTGGCTCTTCGTTTCTTCCGCACACTCTGGCCATCGTTTTGTTCGGCCCCCGAGGTACAGCTACTATCCGTGGCTGCGTCTGCCAAACTGGAGATTCCAAGAGCTGAAGACGCATTTGATGAGAAAGAGTTTCCTTCTCCGTTACTCTCCTGGGTGTTCTGGTTCTCTGAAGATGGCGTGGAACTCTCCTGGGTGTTCAGGCCTTTGGCCAAGTGCATCAGAGGTACTGCTCGGTGAGAGGACAGCTGCGCGCTATGTCGCCTCGGACTCTCGACATTTTCAGCTCTTTCACCTGTCCCGAGTGGGGCAGCCAGCGGTGCCACTTCCTGCGTACGGCCCATGGTCGTTATCTGACCCTGTGCAGCCCTCAACGCGCTACCAGGTGAAAAAATCTGCTGGGGCTCATTTTCCTTGCCTGTACCTTCCTCACTGAAGAAGCTATACACGGAAGGAGCCCGGTCCATGATCACACTGCTCTCAGAAAGGCTTCGCTTCCTTGCCAACCCAGGAGATGAAGAAATGGAAATGCCTTCCCACTGGAATCCTTCTAGACTGGACAGATCAGGCTCCCCATCCAAATCCAAGACCTCCTGTTCGTTTTGAACTAAAGGCACCATTTCTATACCAAACCTTTAAGAAAAAACAAAGAAAAAACCCACAAATCACACACGGTTAAAGGAGAGGGGGCACCGCTCCATGAGATTACAAATATAAATAAGATGGTTTCTGCCCTCAAGAAGCTCCTAGTCTAGTAAGTGCTCCAGACACAAAGTAAATAACTATCTGTAAGTATGATCAATGGAACCAGTACTATATCAGAGATTTGTGCCCAGTTACGAGAATACACTGGAGGAAGTGAAAATTGAGAGTTGTATTAGTATGGAGCTTTTCTAAACCACCAACAAAAAATGTTTAAACAGCACACAAATCCAAACTAAACATACAAAAAATGCTGAGAATTCACAAGTGCCAGGCACTAGGCTAAGAACAAGAACTTTATAATCTCAGTATTCAAGTGATGGAAGAGGGTGCAAAATAAATATGCTATTTCAACAGGGATAAAAATTTAAGCCAGAAGGGCTGTATAATTATAACACAGCAGGTGGATTTTCACACAGAAAACCTGTGCTGAAGGTTGTTTTACCCTTCAGAAAGGTTTGGCTCCTCGACCCAAGAGGAATAGCCAGAATACTATGCAAGAACTCAAGAGCAAGTATTCTGTGATCATGAATACAACACCCAGAGTATATACAGAAGGGTAACTATTTATAGGTCATAAGAGCAGTGACACTTAAAAACTCCACCGCTCACTAAGATCGAGAGACAGATACAAATCTATAGGTAGACTTCTTCATGCTGTCACTCCCTGGCCCCTATAATTAAAGGGATGAATTTCTGATCATTTTTTGTATGTCCCCATCTCGTATCTCGGAGGCTGATATGTTTCTTCGCAACCTGAATTCCCTGTTAGCAGTCACTCTTTCATACTTAAACCAGACGCCTACAACATATATTTCTTACATTTAATTAATAAGTAGGATTCTCTTGATCAGGGTCAAAGGGTAAATTTAAAAGAAAGAAAAATGAGATCCTACAAAGGGGTACACACCTGGGCAAGCCTTTGCCTAGCTCTTGCTTCTTCTTGGTGACCTGCTGGATGACCTGTTCCCAGTTGACATTTCTCCGAGACGCGTTGAGAATCTGTCGAAGGGTCGGCTTGAGCCCAGACTCCTTCTCCGTCTCACCCTTTCGATGACCGCTGACGTTGCGAATGCGGCGAGCACTATTCAGATTTGGCTCGGGAAGATGTGCTGCAGTTTTGCTCTTCAGACTGATGTGCCGGGTTAGATCTCTCTGGAGAGAGGCAGGAAAACCAAGCTTACTGAGTTCAGGCAGAAGAGGGCCTGAGGACGGACCTAGATCGTTTTTCTGCAGCTCGGCATCCAAGCTAGCACTCTCAAAACCCTCAGTTTCGTAAGACACGTGGGATTTAACGGGGCCATCCACCTGCGCGTCTTCTAGAGATGTCTTCAGGTCCAGCAGTAAGCCGGAGGATGGGCTGGCTGCAGAGGTCCTTTGCAGCTCAGGTTCTTTCGGATGAACTGTTGAATTACACGCGTTGCTGGAGAGTTCTCCGCATGTTTTCAGGTCTGGGTCATCGCCCTCTTTCTCGTCGGCGAGGTGAGGGCTGCAGGATAACAGTTCTGAAGTGGCGGGGCCCAGGGTTCCGATTTTTGATCCGTGCTTTTCTGTGTCGGAGAGCTCCCCATCACTTTCATCTTCCAGCCTGTGTACCTGAAACTCAATCTTCAAAGATCCCTTTTCAGACTCTTCAACATTCCTACTTGCTTTTGCAAAGTTCCCGGTCCTTTTAGACGTGCCAAGAAGTGGGTTTCTCAACGACTCGTGACACTGCAGCACCTCTTTGGTTTTTTGTAACGTATCACTGAAATTTTCGTCGGGTTCTCGCTGAGCACCAAATGTACCTTTAGTCCCTTTTAACACAGGAGGACTTGAGCTTCGCAATTTGGTTACGTAGGATCCAGGACTGTCTTCCATCGCGGGTCTGTTCAAGTGGCTTGAGTGTTCTCCAGGAAAAGAAGACTTTGTTTTGGTGTTTTTTGAGGGGTTCTTTAAATTTGGCTTTTGAGGAACTGACTTGGTGCCTGGAATCGGGAGGAGTGCGGATTTTAACGACGGATGTATCTTACTTAAGTGAAGCTCTTGTTCGCGCTTTTCCGTGATGGGGCAATCTCTCACCGCCTCGTAAGCAGCAGCGCCGTCAGGAGGGGCTTTGTGAGTAAGAGATCCGCTATGTGTTTCTTTCTGTGTTTTCAGCGTTGGGGGATTATCTGTTTCATCAATCTGGGGCTCTGGCGTTCCTGCGGTTATCAAGCTGAAGTCTAAGAAAGGCTTCTCTATCACTTCTGCCTTGTTACCAGGGACCTCTTTCATCCCCGACTGTAAATCTGGAGCCTTCTGGGAAGGATAAGGGGTCCAGCGACGGAGCCTGTCCCGCACTACACTGCCATTCTTCCCACCCATTTTGGAAGCTACGGGATCTGTTTGTTTAGTAGTTCTGCTTTCCAGCTGCTCTAGATTGAAGTTGAGTAAGATTTCTGAAGGAAATTTATCGCTCATAAACCCTTCCGGAGGACCTCTATACGTGGCGGCCGTGCCGACCTTGTCACTTTCTTGCCGCTGCCAACTGTACCTCTCCTGATTGTATTTGTTGGACTTGGACTTCTTGTTCCACAGCACGGCTAGGTCTTCGATCTGACAGTTAGAGTTTCTGTTTCTGCCGGGTTGAAACTTGTCTCTGGGGCCACTGTAATTCCAACTGTTTGTACCACGAACGCTGGATTTCCAGTTTCCGTTGTTGCTGTTCATATGCCAGCTGGAAAAGCCACCTGTTCCTTCAGAATGCCAAACGGAATTCCTTCCTGTACCGTTATGATTCCAATCGACCATTCCGCTATTCGAATGCCAACCACCTCCGGAGTTACTATGGCTGTGAAACCAAGCTGAGGAGCCCCCGGCGCCACCCTTGTGCCACCCGGAACAGCCTCTTGGTCCACCGTTATTCCTCAAAGAATGTGCAAAGTTGTTCTTCCTAGTATTATTAAAGCCATCTTTCTCCCATTTCCAGTCTCGCTGAGGAGGTCCACGATGATGCCATGCTGGCTGACTGTAGCTCTCTCTGTCTTGGAAAGGGATCCGGTCTTCTCGTCTCCACTGGGGTCGCCTGTCATCAGAGTTTATTTCTTGGCTGCTATTGGAAGGCTCGTCTTGTCTGGAAGAAAAACAGTTTTCCATTATAGATGTAAAGAAATTATCGTGCTTCCTTTAGAGGCAGAGTGCATCAAACTTCCCACTATCTCCTTGGTTACTGAGAATATATAATACAGTCTCTTTTTATTTCTTTTTTTTTTAAGATTGTATTTATTTATTTGAGAGAGAGAGAGAGCATGAGAGGGTAAAAGGTCAGAGGGAGAAGCAGACTCCCTGTGGAGCCGGGAGCCCAATGCAGGACTGGATCCTGGGACTCAAGGATCATGACCTGAGCCAAAGGCGGTCACCAAACCAACTGGGGCCCTCTATTTTTATTTCTAGCAGCGCCTGCTTTCCTAACTTCAATATAGCTCAACTTATATTTCACCATTAATTGATTTAGACATTAAACAATATCTTGTTTCTGCTGTCACCCCAGAAATGTTAAAAATCTAACACATTTATACTATCCACCTTTTCCTGCTCCTATTTTTCTTAGCAAGTTCTGGGACTTTTGTCCCTATCATCCAATTACTGTTTTTACATTATGCACATCTTTGGAAAGAAGCACAATTATATTTTGTCGCTTTGGCTAGTTATCAGAGTTAATTCAACTTAAGTTCAGTTGCTCTTAATACTGTGGGTTTTTTCAGTTGTAGGTTCTTTCTCAAAAACCCAGTTTCTTAACCTATTTTAGATGCCAAGCTCTCACTTTGCATCATCACCTTCATTAATGAACACTTTGCAAGGCGCACACCCAATGACTGTTTGTGTTGAAGGAGGACTTTTACATACAGTTCCCGTTCCTGAAAGGCTTACAGCCTGGCGGAGAAAGTGAGATCACAAACAGGAGTAAAATAGCACACACCGAATAAGCAGCACCCGCCGCCAGTGCTATAAGGAGCTCCGTGAGCTGGAGGGTTTTATAAAGCTACAGCTGTTTCAACCACTCGTTAGCCGTGGAGCCCACAGACACGTGGAGGACCCGAAGTCAACGTCACAGGAATAGATGTGAGACCACTTTCCTCTACAGACCGCCTGCGTGCCGGGCGCGCTTACCGTGCACTGCGGGCTCGAAACACAGAGTAATACCGGCTGAAACGTGCGGAGGACCGACCAACTGTCAGGCATCTGAAGCACTTTGGATAGATTATCTCACTGAGTTTTCATGGGCCTGAAGCAATTCTTCTTCTTCCTACCTCTTAGACGAGGAAGCAGAGCACTGGGGAGGCTGAGTAGCTCGCCTGAGTAACACAGCCAGGCAGTGGCCCAGCAGGGGCGTGAACCTCGCGCTCTCACTCCCGCGTCTACACTCTTGGGCGCTGGGACTTTGAGAGAACCCAAATCCACAAACTAAGTTTCTGCTGTGGGGCTCCCTTCTCTTAATCTGACTTAAACTCAGTACTGACTTGAACTGGTTCTAAAAGCTTCTAATGTCTCTTAAGATTTTGGAAATTTAGGGGTTTCTGGGTGGCCCAGTTGGTTAAGCGACTGCCTTCAGCTCAGGCCATGATCCCAGAGATCCGGGATCGAGCCCCGCATCCCGCTCCTTGCTCGGCGGGAAGCCTGCTTCTCCCTCTCTCACTCCCTCTGCTTGTGTTCCCTCTCTGGCTGTGTTTCTCTCTGTCAAATAAATAAATAAAAATCTTTAAAAAAAAAGATTCTTGAAATTTAGAAATTTCTTCCTTTTTCAGAAGATGGAACTAAAAGCTAATTTACCTGAAAGTTCAAACATCTACTTACATTATGAATCCCAACCACTTCTGAACAGGAGACCCTTAGTCCCCAAGTGACAAATGTCATCACACACAGGCGCAGGACTTTTGTAACACCACTGACCAAACTGCTCTGGTCTTTTGTTTCTAAGCAGCATACAACTTTTGACCTCCAAGGAGATGGGATGGCTGACCTGGCTACACTGATGGGGTCCAGAAATGGGAGAATCGGGCAATAAAACTGTCACAAAGTAGAATTCCTCGATGGCCCTGAATTAGCTAGATCAAGGGGACAATAGCATCAGCCAAACCCACAGCCCAGAAAAAGCAATCAAAATTAAAAACTTCATGAAGGAAAAAAGAAAAAAAACTTCCTGCAGAAATAAATAGATCACTATATACAAATCACCAAACAAGTGTATCAGAATATTCAAATATTGACTATGATATGAATGTCTCATTTACTGAGAAGCTCTTTTACCTTCTGACTTAAAGTTTAATCTACACAGATAAACTAATAACGGCACAAATGTGCAAGAAAAAAATAAACATTGGTCTCTTAGAGACTGCCAACACCCCTAGAACAAGAGTGAACTACAGCTGTATGGAGAGTAGTAACACTGTCATCTGAAGGACTAAAGCAACTGAACATGTTAGGAACCAAGCTGCTACTGGCTTAGAAAGTCTCCTTCAAGGACTTATTCAAAACACCTGCAGCATGTATAGTGAAAATTACTTCCTTTTTATGCTAAACCTAACGGAACATAAACTGTATACCAAGTATAACTAGACTAGTATTCAAAAAGAATATTTAAAATTTTAAAAATAAAGTAAAACTTAATTTTAGAATTTGTGATGTTTCTCATTATATACCAAGACTTGAAAAAAATTACCTGACCTCTTAACCAGTTCTCTTTCACTGAAAAGAAACAGAAATCTGAAAATTTCTGCTTCATTAATTAAACTCTTTAGACCACAACTCAGTAAGGCAAAAATATAAAAGCCGAATTTACCTGAATTATAGATGTAGGTATCAAATTTTAAAGTACAAGCTGGAAAACTTATATTGATCTTAACACTGTCGAATTTGAAATACAAATTTATTCAATACATATTTACTGAAGCACTGAATAATAAAGGATAAATCAAATTTGGTAAAAGCACCATGTTAATTCATATCAGGCAAAACATTTTTACCTAATGGATATAATAAGAAATTCTACACTACACCTTTCCAGTAGAAATTTTGGATACCAAATAAAATAATTCAGTGGTCCAAAATAACACTGGAACCAACAAAAACAGTTCTACACTTGGTTATCAACACAGTAAAAAATTCAGATATGTTGCACCTATAATTTCTAATAGAGAGGCAATACTGAATTTGGTTTTTTTTCCAGAGTTGTTGTTTTGTTTTGTTTTTTTCAAACAGACAGTACAGTAGTTAAGGAAGGATTCCAATGACCTTCTATGCATAAGACAGCAACCTCAAGCTAACCTTTGCGATGAAGGTAAGTCTGAAAGCTACAGGCTAAAAAGTATAGAAACGCCAAGTGTATTCTCTATTATATTCTATTTCAGACAGCCTTTTTAAAAACTCAAAATCATTACTTACCGACTTTGTTCTTTCCTTTGTTTTATTAACTGAACGAGTTCCTTGTCAAAATAATCTTCTTCCTCTTCTTCTCCCTTTCCATCATCTTTTCTTTCCTGGGCATCAACATTATCTTTGTGCAACTGGCTGGAAATGTGCTTTGCGTATGCAGAAAGACCCACTTCTGTGACCCCGCACACGCGGCACTCATGACTACTGTCCCTAGGGAAAGAGGGAGATGAGGGACATTCAATTCTCCCCACTGGCATGGCACACTCGACAGATCTCTTACGGTTTCCTCTGAAAAACGCCTCACACTTTGGCACAGTGAAAGATTAGTGCTAATCAATTTCAAGGCTCCTTTCATCACTTTTAGTAAGTTTGTTAGTAAGTTATTTCTCAAATGATTTTAAGATTCTTTTCCAGCAATCAAGAGGCAAGTACACTTCAGAATAATGTAGTTTAGGAGGAGAAATCTTCTTGAGTTGCTGTACTTAAAATCTTGCCAGAGGAAACATGGTGAAAGGGGAGGCAGGGCAGGGGGCTCAGAGCAAACAGAAGTTGCTCTAGAGCTCACCCATGATGCCAGCTGCACTCAGGAGCCTGGTGACAGCGCTGACATTTTATCTCAGGCTCAAGAACTTTCTCCCAGTGAAAGTTAAGGGGTGGAGAAAAGGCTGGGCAGCCTAGCCAATCCCCATGTGCAGCTAAATCAGAACATTCCGGAACTCTGCCAGGAATGTGAAGATTCCGGGCCCCAGGGCAAATGACAGGAGTCATCGCAACAAACTTTTTTGGTCTGGATGATACATGTGACCCACATTCTGCTTCAGAAGGGCTTATTTAAAAGGGAATGGAAAGCATTTCAGTGGTAGGAAGTTAACAGCTGTGCTAGGCAAATGGTTTTTCTCTCAAGTTTCAGAAAACGCAAAAGTTTAAAGAGAAGTAAAACCAGGTTCTTAGTTCAGAAAGAAACTGAGCAGATTTTTTTCCCCCTTTTACTTTACACAGTCAATAGTAAATCTCGTACTTGGCCAGTTTAAGAAACCAAAATCCTGCATCAACACCCAGAGCTGCAGTAGATGAATAATACAATAACAGTTGTCTAGCGTGACTGGTTCAGCTGTCAGTGTAGTCACTGATGGGGACACTTGAACACCATGGCCACAAGTATGAGGACAGTAACAGCCATTCAATAATGGCTTCATAGGCTTGACTCTGGATCACTTCTCTTGGGTTTACACTAGTGATATGTCTGCACTTCCTATGCCAATCTCTATTATTCATTCATTCATTCATTTCACAAGCAGAGGCTTATTACCATGTATATCCTGTGTATACATGAGAGACACCCAGGAAAAGACTAAGTCTCCTAGGCAACCTAAGCTACCAACTTAAATACCGCCTTCAGCTCAAGGCAAAAAAAAAAAAAAAAGAAGAAAGAAAGAAGAAGAAAGAAGAAGAAGAAAGGAGACGAAAGAAGGAGAAAGAAGGAAAGCAAGCAAGCAAGCAAAGCAGGAAGGAGGAACAGTTCTTGGAGGTGACCAGGAAATGCAAGGAAAACAATGTAAGTATGATTATGTAGAATATTTAAGTTGGTGCTTTCTCCACTAATAGAATTCTCTCCCCATTATGACCATCTTTAAAATAAAAATCAACACAAAAAGACATGCTGTCTCCGATAAGACAGACAGAAACATACGCAAGCACAGGCACAACACTACTCCATCCTACCCTCACATGTATCTATAAAGACACGGCCCAATTCACATCAATTAACAAGAAGAGAGCCTCAAAACTGAGCCAAAAGATGGTTTCTATTACAGACCACCTGAACATTCATTAAGAAAACAAAAACAAAAACAAAAACTTGCTGAATACCTACTACATTCTGAGCATCATGCCAACTCTATGGTTACAGTTGTCTAGCATGACAAAGTAGAAATAACACCCAGTAAATTAAAACAAAACGTGGGCGCCTGGGTGGCTCAGCTGGTTAGGCGTCTGCCTTCGGCTCAGGTCATGATCCAGGGGTCCTGCAATTGAGTCTTATGAGTCTGCTTCTCTCTCTGCCTCTGCCTCTCTGTCTGTTTTTCACGAACAAATACATAAAATCTTTTAAAAAAATTAAAACAGCTTTTCACCTTGTAAGAATCATGGAAAATGCTTCAGAAAAATGGAGAAAATTCCTAAGTTTTTACCTTTTTTGAACTTTGTAACCTCAAATACTCTGGATATAATATAGTCTCTGACATTATGATTCATTTAATGAATCTCCCTCAAAAACCTCATTCCCTTATTAACCTGCATACCAATATTCTAATTCACTCTAGTCCTCCAAAAAGCTTAAATCTATTACTTCACTCAGCATTTTCCACTAATCTTCAAATTCCTCCAGTTTGCCAAGGGTACCCCTACTCTTCTCTCAAAATTACGGTAGCTCAAAAGAAGTGCTAACTTGTAACAGAAGTCAAGCCTTTTCTCAGGGTAACACAAAGAGAAGTTAAAAATGTAAGTATAGGGGCGCCTGGGTGGCTCAGTTGGTTAAGCGACTGCCTTCAGCTCAGGTCGTGATCCTGGAGACCCGGGATCGAGCCCCACATCGGGCTGCCTGCTCGGCGGGAAGCCTGCTTCTCCCTCTCTCACTCCCCCTGCTTCTGTTCCCTCTCTGCCTGTGTTTCTCTCTGTCAAATAAATAAAATCTTTAAAAAAAAAATGTAAGTATAAATCTATCTAGCATTAGAAGACTGAACACTGCAACTAACCTAGGTTTACACCATCATAAAAATTCGAATCATACTTGTGGTGTAACATGTAGAGGTGTTACATCATTATGTCTTGCACCTAAAACTAATACTTCAATTAAATATTTGAACTATACTTCAATTAAAATTTTTTCTTTAATTTAAAACAAAGTTAAAAAGAAAATTCAAATTGATTGCATTTTCCGGTTAGAAAATCTTTTCAGGTTTGAAGTCTCTAAAACTATGGAAAATGTTTTATTTTTTTTATTTATTTTTTTTTTTTAAAGATTTTATTTATTTGACAGAGAGAAACACAGCCAGAGAGGGAACACAAGCAGGGGGAGTGAGAGAGGGAGAAGCAGGCTTCCCGCAGAGCAGGGAGCCCGATGTGGGACTCGATCCCGGATCTTCGGGATCATGCCCTGAGCCGAAGGCAGTTGCTTAACCAACTGAGCCACCCAGGCGTCCCTGGAAAATGTTTTAGTCCACTTTTCTACATAAAAACTTACAGAACGCTAAACTGTATATTGTAGTACCAAGGATGTCTTTCCTAAAGGCATTCTTAAATAAAATTCCTGTTTATACCCTTACTTCTAAAACGCAGAGAATTTTTCTCATGTTTAAACCACCAATATCCTTCTCTCTTTACAGGCATAACTGGAAGACCACACTATTTAAAATATTAAGGAATGCAGTGTAGACAATATTTAACTCTGTTAAAAATAAACATCCATAATCATAAACCCACACACTTTGCCATCCCCAAAGCACAGGCATATGTTGAATACGTAACAAATACTCAAACACAGATTTTTTTAAAACATATGTGCTTTCCTTGTAAGAAAGGATATTTAACCATAGTTCTAAATTATATTTAATAGGAAAACACCTAAAGAGATCTGGCCCACAAGCGTAAAGGCAGTAAGTGTAACATAAAAGTTAGCACTAAAAACAAACTTTTCAAAAACAAAAATTCCTAACATTTTTCCTATAAATGAATTTTAGTTTAGAGAGAGAGAGAGAGAGAGAGAGAGAGAGAGAATCTTTATAAGAAATGTCAAAATGAGAAAACACAGAACCCACATTTATCCAGGAAAAGAACAGATTAGGACAACCACATCTCTTAAAAATGAAATGTGTCTGTGTCTGAAGGAAAGTGTATTACTTGTTCTACATACAATAGGCACTCATGCTTCTACGTCTGATGTTAGGAAACCACATATTTAAAAAGTTAATGGCAAATAATATTTTAATGATGTTGTTTTCCAATTCTCTATCAATAATCGGTTAAAATATTTACTACAATTGCTGGGGAACACATACTGCTTTACTTCTTGACTAATAAAGGCAAAAACTGTCCTCCGGACATTTAAAGGAGGGCCCAAATTAACTTCATCCTGTTACCACACAATTTCCTTTCACGTGTGAAAGGCAAAGCCTTAAGATATTCTACCCATGAGCTTTTCTTTATTAAGCCTGCTCTAACTATACCACAACAGCTGGTCGATAAAGAAAGGTTTGTGTCCTTTTAATGACATTTATCTGTAGAAACAGGCCATACATGTGAATAAATATACGGGAAAAAAGAAATGCTCCAGATGTCCAAAATTGTGAACCAAATAAAAGAGTTTCTTACTAAAAATTTAAAAATAAATTTAATCAAAATAAAATAAAAAAGTTTCTTCTCAATCAAATTTGTATTCAAAACCTAAAAAATATGATCTTTAAATTTCTTAACAAGATCACAGCTAAAAATAAAAAGTGATACAAATATAAAGAGGAACAGAAAACCTTAACATCAGAAAGCCAGTAATTAAACAAGAATTCCACAGAAAATAATCACAAACTGATGAGAGGAAGGAAAAATGATGACCAGTAACTATTTGTCTCTATAGTACAAACTAGTGACCAGTCTATCACTACAGTAAGCGCTCCAAGTAAACGATTTTTGAGATCTTGTTTTTTATAGTTTTGTCAGTTGTTTTTCTTTGCTAACTGCTTTGCCTTCATCCTTATAATTTATTACAGGTTAGGAGACCATATAAAACCTGTTAGCCCTGTATCTAAAATACGAATAAGCAAGTGTTAATTCCCCTCTAAATAAAATGAGTTTGGATGCTAAAGCTGACATTTCTACTGTCAGCCTGGAGGCTTCTAAATGCTTTCTCCTTGATCATTCGACTGTGCCCCAAATAACTGAAAATGACACACAAAATCTCCAAGGTACAGTTAAGCTGATGGGTGTAGGAGAGGAAAAAAGTTACTGAACAATAAATATATGGCATGTAGTTCAGTTATGTTAATAAGACAAGACCAAATGTGTCTATGTAATAAACAGAAATCTATGTACACGTACAGAAAGAGGTTCGGGTAGGATATGGTCCAAACTGTAGACTTTCCTGTGAGAAGGGAGCAGGACTAGGGCTTGGGGCATGTAGGATTGAGAGGACGCCTACCTTTTTTACTTTTTCAATTAATTTTGTATTCATTATGAATGTGAACCTTAAGTAATAAAAAAAATTTTTTTAACATTTTTAAATAGGTGATTAGCGGATGTATGAAGAAAATAAGGCATTAATCTTGGAATAAAAGTGGCTTCTCTCCTAACGACTAGATCTACTGACCTCCTATGTTTCATATGTATGATTTACAATATAGTCAGGTAGCAGGTAAACAGCCCAGAAAAAGGTGAATTCCAATAGGAAATCTGCTGGAAATGGGGTTAAGTAATTAAGAGAAGACCCGTTTAGAGAATCAAAGGTTGACTCTTATTTCATAGGTTTCCAATGAAAAAGAGTTAAAGATCATATGTATTTAAGGTATTATGACAGGATTCTCCACACTAAAGCTGAATGAAAGCCTCTTTTATTCCGCTGCTAAGACCTAACCTTCAAATAGTAAGGAACTGAGACTATGGAAAAACTCACAAATATGCAAAACAGATGCTGAAAGTTGACTAACATATCAATTTTCCCACACAGTCTAAAACTAAATATAAATAACTTCGAATGACTTAGTCCGGCATCATGATTAAAGCTTGTATCTGTTATTCATGCAATAAGATAAATGTGATATTTCTCAGTTTCCCAATGTTTCTCTGTTCCATACAATCTCCACACCTCAAATTCAAGTAAAAAGCATCAAAAAAGAACAACAGATGGAAAAAAAAAAGACATGCAATATACACATATGTCACATTTAATTTTTTGAAGGTGCTTCCTTACTAGCCTTTCTTTAAACATCTCAAGTCTTGCATCACAACAACGGCTGGGGTAGAGGAATGAGAAAATGTACTCAGGAGAGAACGGGCTCATCCCCACCCACCTTTGTGCGATCTACCACCGAGAGCTGCTGTGAATTCTACACATTTGAGACGCACAAGACTTATCCTTTTGGAACACCGAACAACTACTGTGGTTGTTAATAATTCTCGAAGGTAGTTCTACGTCACAGGACCATGTTCACCGTTGAAGGATTACTACAGAATAAGCTAGTAGGCACCCACAGCAGTCCCGCTGCAGACGGTCACAAGGCGATGAAAGAGAGCCATTCCCATACCTGCCCTTCAGGTTCTCAAGCTCCCTGTGATGCAACATGCTCCGTATGTGTTCGTCCATCTCCTTCAAAATTAAAGAAAGCGGATTAGACCAAGGGGCATCGCTTGGGGAAAAGAGACTCCTCTGTTTTTATTCGATCAACAGTCGGGGTTCAAGTTCTTTGGGTCAGAAGTGTTTATCCTGGTTACCCTTCTCAATTCAATACTGAAATCAGGTGCTCCTAATTCGTTAGCTATGAAGGATTATTAAGAAAACTCTATTTGAAATGGCTTTCCAAAAAGATCAGAAAGTATACTGTCTTTAGGGGGCAAAATATTTAAGAATAAACTATGTGGGTTTGTTAAATTTTATCCCAAATTAAAGAACTTACTAAAGTTATTTAAAAAAAACCAACTCCGCAATCACTTAACTCCTCAACTATTTGGTTATTTTTCTCTATACTTTCCCCATTCCACTGAGAGTTTCTCAGAAATAAACTACAACTCTTAATCAAGGCTTGGCCAGGGCTTGGCATACAGCTGTCAACATCTGCTGAATGAACAGATGGAAATACTAATTCCGGGTAGAAGTTACGGGAATAACAGAACTTCCCTTGATTGGTTGATCAGCGGTTTTTAGAAATTTCTTTGAACACAGCTCCATCAGGCCTTCATCCTCACTGCCCACTCTCCCCCAGTTGATCTGTTGGTTCTAATGTAATGTTTGAAAATCTGCTAAGGTTTCCTATACCTCCACCCCATCCTCAGGGGAAGGAAAACGAAACCTGCGGGAAGAGTGTCCACTTAAAAACATGAGCACATAAAAAAAAAAATGCACACATACGTGCACACACACCTCAAAAAACTCAGAAAGCTGTAAATGTCTATCCCTCTGTCACCGTGGTCATATATGTAGGCGGCACACCATAATTAGAGAACGGCTGTTCACGTATATAATAAAGGGCTACTATAATTGCTGAGTATTAACTGTTTAAGTTAATAGTAAGTAACTGTTTAAGTGCCTCAAACATTTCCTCTTATGAACTACAAAACACTGCGGAGGGAATATTATTAATTCCATAAGGATACAAAGATACACAGAAGCTAATTCCCTTACTCACCAAGTATTTACCATTGCTTGTTGAAGGCCAAGTGCAGAGTCAGGCATTGAAGGGATGAGTGTGAAAATATTCAGTTTTGCCCTTTCAGAGTCAAACTCAGACCCTGACATATCTGGTACCAAAACCAAGGTTTTAAATTCCACGTCACACTGTAACCATCTAGTGCGTTGAGATTTTTCATTATATACAATTCATTTGTCAAAAAGAATATAACAACCCAACAAACTATTCTTACCTTAAGTTACCTCCTCCAGGGTGACAAAGAGCTTTGTGATTCCAACACTTGCTTTAAATGACAATTATACTGAAGCCCCACTTGGAGGGGACAACTTTAAACGTGCAATCCATGAGCAATACACAACATCTGCTCAAGTCCCCATGAATCCTTTCACTCGATCTTTAGAATCCAATATTAGATTTACATGTGCCAAATTCCCTTTTTTTTTTTTTTTTGAGTTAAATTTAAGCTGGTTCTGCTTCTTACAATGAAACCTTTCCTGGTCAAGACAGCATTCACTGAAATAAGTTATTCTCTGATATAAAAACCAATTCTGTATCCTATTTTAGTTATAAAAATGTTACTATTCAAAATTTGGTTTAGGGTGACTTCTGATTATCTAAAACACGTCACAAACCTTCTCCTAAATTTACGTGTAAAATTCTCTCCCACTCTGCTCCAAGGAATAAAAGCAAAAAAAGCTCAGGAATAAATGACCTGAGTTTTCAAAATAAGCTAGGAAAGATCCATGGGTAAAGGATTAAAGTTTTAGCCCCAAATGCTCAGTTACCAAGCTTCTATTTAGTTCTTAATAGAATATTCTTAATAGAACATTCATCAGTATTATATTTTTTAAAGAAGGGGGAGAAGAGAAAATTTTTTTTTTCTTTAAAGTTTGGCAGTTGGGGGCACCTGGGTGGCTCAGTCATTAAGCATGTGCCTTCAGCTCAGGTCATGATCCCGGAGACCCTGGATGGAGCCTAGCATCTGGCTCCCTGCTTAGCAGGAAGCCTGCTTCTCTCTCTCTCACTCCCCTTGCTTGCACTCTCTCTCTAGCTGTGTTTCTCTCTGTCAAATAATAAAAAAGTCTTTAAAAAAAAAAAAGATCTGGCAGTTGAACAAATTTATAAAACACTGAATAACAGAACAGAATATTTTTTTAGTTATTAACTCCAGGGCTTCTCAGTCTTTCATAAATTAATCAGCATCCAACAGGGAGCCTGCTTCTGCCTCTGCCCTTCCCCCTGTCCGTGCTCCCCACCTCAAATAAATAAATAATATTTTAAAAAATAAAATTAAAGTAAAGAAATAAATTAGTGAGCATCAGGATGCTTGGGGATGTAGTACGCAGCTTCTTCCCATCCTGAGAGCACTGTAGATTCTTTTTCTTCTCCACAGTATATCTGGAGAAATCAGGGCTACACTAGTTCAGGAGACTAGAGGAAAGCACTGCTACAGTGTAAGTTGCTCATGACCAATCTAAGACTCAGTATCAGAGTTACCTCTTTCAATTAACCCATTCCACTAATTCCCTAGACCGTATCAACCTTAACACACAAATCATGCCATTCCTGTGCTTAAAAACATACAGCTGGCATTTCCTAAGGCAGGAGTGGGGAATTCCATCTCTTGATTTATCATTATGATCCATGGAAAAATATGAAGAGATGAAAACATGTATTAAAGCAGAGTAGAGGAGCACCTGAGTGGCTAAGTTGGTTAAGCACCGGCCTTCAGTCCAAATCCTGATCCCAGGGTCATGGAATCAAGCCCCACATCAGGCTCCCTGCTCAGCGGGGAGTGTGCTTCTTCCTGTCCCTCTACCCTGGCACATGCTCTCTCTCTCGCTCACACTCTCTCCCCCAAATAAAATCTTTAAAAAAAATTTAAAAAAGGAGAAAGAAACAAGGATCCTAGGTGATTCTTATTAAATAAATAAATAAGCAAACAAACACAAACCAGAGTAGACGAAAGACCAGAAGACTTAATATGGCAAAATTATGAGATATCACTAGACAGGGCTGCTATTCCGTGAAAATCTGACACCACACCTCTGAATGTCTATATATCCTTTTCAAAACTTCTTAATTTCCCATCTCCCCTCAGTATGAAAGAAGCCATAAGGAATTTTTACTTATTATAAGTTTGTACAAACCCCGGCCAAAAATTTTTAAAACTAGAAGAGCAGTTCTTTTGCTTTTATAAAAGGCAGCAGCTATATAATTAAACATGATTTTAAAATCTCAACTGATTGCTCTACTAACAGAGATCCTAAGCAAGAAAAAAAAAGTTTCACCCCCAGCCTACTGGATGGGTCATAACTGAACCCCTCAGTCTGGCATCCAACACATTTTATAACTGCCTGCATTTTACAGACTCTCCTGCAGTCCTACTGTCCCCAATACAAAACTGTCTTACTCAGATAAGCATTCTCATGAGCTCCCAGAACTCTCAGACTCCGTTCTACCTCTGTATCTCTCTACATGTTGTTATCCCACCTAAAATATGTCTCTTCTATTTCTCTGAAACCATCTTACGCCCAAACATCTTTCTAGGTTCACTCACGGCTTCCTGGCTAACATAACCCATGACAATTTTCCCAGTTCTCTCAATTTTCAGTGACAATCCACAGTATCTTAAGGGCTTAGAAAAAAAATTTCTCAGAAGTTAAGCTAACAGCACTACTTTGAAAGCAAAGGATAAAGGCAAGAAAAAGCAAAAACTGAGACAAAATGCAGGCAATTTCCCTAAGACACAGGGAAAGTCTTTTAGTGCTTAAAAATGTTCTTTTTCTTTGAGCAACATCCCCACCTTGTGGACATCTAGGTATTACCACCACTTCTGCTCTGCCACACTTTTCACAAGCCAAGGCAGAAAACAGAAGGCAGGGACAGACAACAAATGCTGTATCCTTAGCTCATCGGAAATTAGCATAACCCCAAACACACGGAATTTTAAAGTAATTAGTAACTATTTATTATTGACTTTTGAGTATCCTCAAATTTGGGGTAGAGATTTAATAATACAGTTAGTTATTAGCTTTGTGAGGCACTAATGAAAAAGAAACCGGTAGAATGAGACTATGATATAGGAAATAAGCATAAATAAGACACTGTTAAAAGCTTTCAGCCATCTACAAATTCCAAATGTCTCTGGGGGGAAAAAAAGAGCAGTCATAAAGATAAAGCCTCAGGTTCTCGCTCTTCTATGTATTACCTTTTTTGAGCTGTACACGATGTGGCACAATATGCATTTCCGTTCCCGTACCATAGTGACCAGATCTGAAGCACTCAACGTCACACCTGCAACGAGGAAGTGAACACGCAGTGACCTTTCTTCCCCGGGATGTCTTCTCACATTCACGATAACTTGCATCTCCCTCACCTCCCCCTGCTTCCTCCCAGTCTTCCTATCTTCAAGTTTCCCAGGGACCTAGAAGAAAAATTCTGGAAGTCCACCTTGACCCCTCTTTCTCACCCCATGTCCACCCTCGTCGGCGAATCTCATCAGCCCCCTCCCTTGAAGTACATCCCAAACCCAACCAATCCTCACGACCGAGCTCAACTGTCATCCCACAAGCCAACAGCCTACGGCCTTGCCTCGCTGGTTCCACTCTTGTTCTCTTACTGTCTATTCTCAAAACAGTAGCCAGAGTCTCACAACAGGATAGTTTTGAAATTTTAGTCATATCATTTAACTCTTCTGTGCAAAATCTTCCAAAAGGTTCCCATCTCACTCACACAACATCCAGTCCTCTGCCATGGGCTTCAAAATCTGTTTCCTCTCCCACTCTGACTCCACGCCCCACCTCACTGCCTCTATAACTTCATTCCAGTCACACTGCCCTCTGTCCTAGTCCTTGAACACACCAGGGATTTTCCCACTTTAGGGCTTCTGCATTTCCTATTCTCTCTGCCTGTAATATATTTTCCTAAGATATCCTATGGTTCTCATGGCTCACTCTCTCATTTCCATCAGTATCAGAACTGTGGCTTCACCAAGGAGGCCTTCCCTGACCTATACAATGCTGTATTTTTTGCTCCCGGTCCCTTCTATCCACCTATTAACTGCTTAATTAATTAATTTTGCTGCACAAAGCTTTATTGTTTCCACTTGGTCAATGGCTGGGGAGAGGGCTCCAGTGTGGTTACAAGGCTGCCTGGTGGCTGCAGGGAGAGGCTCAGGCAGAAGCCCTAACACCAGGGAGATGCCAAAGGGCCCCTCAGAGGCCACTGGACTCTAGACTCTTTGGCATGCCTGAGGGTGAGCCTTTGGAAGAGATACTTCCCCGGCCCAGCACAGCCTGGGGCCAGTGAACTGGCAGAGATTAGTCAGGTGGTTGTCCGTCTTCTGGGTGAGTTTCACCTGCTCATCGAGGAAATGGCTCTCCAAGTCACAGAGATTAGGGTCTGCATGGGCAAAACCCAAGGCAGCACATATAAAAGCGCCTCGTTTAGGTTCTTCTCCAGGACCACAGTGTCTCCCGTAGTGTCCAAGGTTTCACTCCACTCATCTAGGGACAGCTTCTACACGTCCCGTCAGAGGGCAAAGCCAACCACGATGTGCATCTTCAGGAGATACCGGGCACCCTCACACTTCTCCTCAGTTAACCGCACAAGAGCCAGAGTCGCAATGTCATGGGTGGAAAACAAGCCCAGAGAGGAGGAGGTGTAGGAAGCCTGCAGATACAGGAGGGCCGCATGGTTGACAGCAGCCTCCATCTCGGTGCGATAATATACTCATACAGTATTCTTTACTCTCGTTCCAGGGGCTTTGTGTATTTTGTTCACTGGTATAGACCTAGTCCGACAACACAGGCACTCCGCAAGCATTTGTTAACTGTTCCAAATGGTACCAAGTGTGAGACAGAGCTGAGTCAATACCGGGGTCTGGATTAAGAGTAGAAGGTTTTCTATTTTACAATCTCTAGCACGAGCCCGCTTTCCTCTTGCGGCCCTGCAAAGATACCCTCCGTGAGAATTTAATTTCACTCCCCAGGCCGCACTGTCCGTGCTTCTCCACGCCTAGCACCAGATCCTAATAGAGATACCTGCTTTCTCGCCGGGCTGCACTCCTCAGGTGACTTAACACTGTGAGGTCGTGAAAGTATAAACTACCCTAACTTAATCTGTAACTCCTAGACAACACGGCGGAAGGCCCAGCGAGGAAGAGCCCTACAGCTCTCCACTTCTCCCGGACTGAGCCAGCCAGGCACCCCATGCCCAGAAATGTTGTTAATGCTGCTTCAAGTTATTAGCCATCAAAGCAAAACAGCAACAAAAAAACTTAGACGCAACAAAATCAATGAAAAGGTTTGACTTTCTGGCCTAAGCAACAGCTACTGTGGTGTTCTCACATACTTAGTCAACTGAGAACTGAGCACTAAAATACAGACTGTGTTTCTTTTTCTTTTTCAAGATTTTATTTATTCAACAGAGAGAAACACAGCCAGAGAGGGAACACAAGCAGGGGGAGTGAGAGAGGGAGAAACAGGGTTCCCGCTGAGCAGGGAGCCCGATGTGGGGCTCGATCCCGGCTCTCCGGGATCATGACCCGAGCTGAAGGCAGTCGCTTAACCAACTGAGCCACCCAGGCGCCCCACAAACTGTGTTTCTATTTAGCTAAGGCAAAGGCAGTTGATCAACTCCTAGCAAATGAAGTCATATAATAAAAATATTCTCTGTCAACCTTTGAACCAAAGACTCCTTCTATTTTAGGGCACCTGGGAGGCTCA